>JAPKLW010000585.1:45902-65243 GCA_026898455.1 Plectranthus barbatus | reverse complement strand
TCCTTCAATTCACATCTCGAAAATCATGCAAATTACACACATATCAATATTGGGATTCTTTCTAATCCTAGAAAGAATCTAGCAGTCACCTTGCTGTGTAAGCTTGATTATTACGTGCATCGCCAACACAAGAATAGGTTCTGGGAAGAACTATAAAACTCCCAATTGTCGACGTCTAAGGAGAAGGGTGGTTTGTCCTCACTCTATGGAGCGACGAGGTGAAGATTGAAGACCGAGGTGCTTGAAGGTGTGCGCTGACCAAACGGAGGAGCTGCTCAACGTTAGAGATCGGGTCTGACCTTGTATTTAATCATTTAGTGAATTTTCAGTTCAAGGACCGAAGAGTGGACATAGAACATTTGTTCGAACCACTATAAATCCTTGTGCCCCCTTTACTGCTTTATTTCATTATTTTGTGTGTGCATATATTTAAAACTCAACACACCAAGTGTTGTAGTATAATCTGCAATTAACTTAACGAATATTGTAGCTAAAATATATTCGATAAACACTTGCAAAGTCGAGACCGTAGCAAGATAAGAGCAAGATATCATTAATACTTCTGATGCATATATATATGTGTATGTGTGTGTGTGTGTGATCTCATGCTAAAAGTTAGTTTGCGTAAAATAGGAATGAATTTACACCATTCATCTAAAAATGTTAATGCTTATGATTGAAATATTTTTCTACATTCATATTTAACTGCTTTATAAATCATGATCGAACAATTAAGCATAACAAAAATTATGTTTTATTTTTTATTAACTAATCCTTCTAATCTAAATCGTTGATGCCCTCAATCTAATTGCTAAGCCACATTCCTATTCAACACAAATTTTAATTTTAATAACAGATAACATCTCGATATAAGTGTGTTATTCAATGCTAAATTTAAGATTTATATTAAATAAAAATTAATCTTAGCCCTTATATTGATAGCATTAATGTTTACCATAAAAAACATATGATTAATTGCTTTAAAAGTTATGCTGAGATCTTAAGCATAAACATGACTTATATAACAATTAAACATAAGATTTTGAAAAATAAATCAATCTTGACTATTAATTTTGTAAATAAATAATAATGTTTTATTTATATTAAACATAATTTATTTTTTTGTATTAGATCTATTATAATTTATTTTTAATTTTAGATCTACTAACAATATATATTATTAGGGGTGACAATTCGTGCAGATCGGATCATTATCGTGACAATCTGGTATCTATTCATTCCGTTAAGGCCTAATATATATCGTATCCATTAAGTAAAATAAAAAAAATTTGTATCCGTATCCAATCCAAAAAGCTCAAATTCATATCCACACAAATCAAATCTGTATCCGTTAAGGATCAGATAAGTATTCAATCTGAATGATCCGGTATAGATCTGATCCGAATAATCCGATAAGGATACAATTGATTGATACTGTAAAAGTCCGTTGCAATAAAAATAATTATATTCCGATATAAATTCGATAATATAATTCAAATATTTTTATTTGGTTGTTCAAATCTTTTGTTAGATTAATAAATAAAACTGGAGCTTCATTCGAAATTAAAATCTTCAATCAAGCATCACAAAATTCATAATAAATCAACATAGATAAATCTTAAATTGAAATAGTAATTGCCAAACTTTCACATTTCCAAATAACTAGCAGTCATCCACCTTCATTAGAACTTTAAAATTTAAAATAATAAAATAAATTGTACTCCCTCCGTCTCACCTCAATTGTCCCACTTTTCTTTTTCGTCCGTCCCACCTCAATTGTCTCATTACTTAAAAAGACAACTTTTTCACACTCAACAATAAAATATTAATTTCACTCAACTTACTTTACACTCACACTCCTTGGTTATTGTGTCCGGTCAACCCGGGACAATTCAGTTGGGACGGAGGGAGTAATTATTATCATTCATATGTCATGATAAAATTGCAAATGTTGAGACAATATATGAGCATTCACATGAATCTAGAATGCTTTCATCAATATTCAAGTTCATGATCTCACCAACCAGTTCATCAATTGATAAAACTTCATTGAAAACTTGAAGTTCAGAACAAAAATAAACCAAAAGAGGAAAATTATAAATTTTGTTAGTATGAAGAAAATAAACCACAAGAAGAAATAAACAGTTGATAAATAAATAATTTTCTTTTTAGTGGTGAATGAAAAATAAGGTACAGGGACAACGAAGAACTAAGATATTTGAGTTTTTAAAAAAAACTCCAAATTTATACTAATATATCAATATCAATTTATTAGTTATTAAATTTAAATAAATAAATAACAATAAATTTTTTTATTAATAAATATCGGTATCCAATCCAAATTCGATCTATTTAATGGATTATCCGATTCGTATCTAATTTGATTCTGTTCTATTTTTTTTTATGATTATCGTATTGATCTGATAATAATTCATATCTAAAAAATGGTAATACATATCTATTTTATCGTGCGAATTGATTCAAGAATTCTCACCCCTATTAATATTATACAAATTAGACATTAGACCATTCAAAAATATCTGCGGTGAATTAGGTAAGCCGATTACAACTAATTAAAAAATAAAAAATGTTGAGTAGGAATGCTCATTTTATTTGGGCATTTACTAAAATAAAACTTTCGAATAATGCTGCAAGGCACACTTGTACTATTTGAATTTATATTTTTAAATGTTACCATTTTAAATACTCCCTCCGTCCCATTAGATTAGTCCAGTTTGGTTTCGGCACAGAAACCAATGTTTGTGAGTGTAGTGGAATTATTATTTTATTGATGTGAGGAGATTTTTTTCTATTTTAGGAAAGTGGACTAATCTGGTGGGACAGACGAAAATGGAAATATGGACTAATCTGGCGGGACGGAGGGAGTACTTGATATTGCTGAGTGATGAGTGTATAACACGTCATCGTCTAATCAAGAGACTGGATCGTACTTGCCTTGCAGTCTCTTCTTTCTGATCTAAATTGTGCAGCGTCAACCAACGTATAAATATTCATTTATAATTACAATTATCACAATTCGACTTAAAAATATCACATTATATTAATGTTTGAGTAGCCCTTACCAATAAAAAGAGAATAAATTTCTATTGTTCATTTTACAAGATCAACGAATAATATTAAGTAATAACCCACAAAAAAAAAAGCGACATTTTAAACTTAATATCATAAACTATATATAGGACAATATAGTAATTATATTTGATGAATGTTAATTTTAAACATGTATTTTAACTACGATGTTATTTATTTTAGGGGCAATATCTTACATTAACATTACAATTCGGATTAAAATGTTTAATACTTAAAATATTTTATATTCAAAATTTTACATTTTGTAATGTTATGTATTAGGAACTATCGAGTTAGAATTAGCAGATCGAAGAACAGTTTGGGAAGGAACTGGCTACCAGTTGGAAGCTAAAGGAATGGGCAACCAGTTTGGAAAGCAATCTGGAGTTTGCTGGCTGAAATGCTTTCACTAGCAGAGGACCATTATCGCTAAAGGTTGTTGGCTAACACGTCATCAATAGCTAATGCACACCAGCAAGGAGCCTACCAGCTAAGTGTCACCAACAAGGGTGAATCCCGAATCAGAATTTAGAGACAACGCTTTTGGTCCTGAGATCAGAGTATATATAGTGTGCAATGAAAATTTTAAGATTTAGACTTACATTCACAAACTGTTGGTTCTTGACCAGTTTGTGTTTCTGAAAACACTTTTTCTACGAGCAGTGAGTTATTTGTTCAGTTCAAATCTACTAAAACACTATAATGCATTAAGTTTTAGAACCTTGCAGAAATGTAACAAAGCAGTAACAACAGGGAATTTATAAAGGTTCGGAGCTTAAAGTCCTACGTCCTTTGTTCAGACATTGATCTGAAAATTCACTAAGCTTCAGTAACAGACTGGTCTCGCGATCTATCGCTAGCTGGTAGATGCCAGTGTCTACAGTCCACTAGTTCACTCGTCCAAGCCTCTAGTCCCTTCAGCTTCACAGATTTAGACTGTGGGCACACCACGCTGCCTCTTCCTCCGAACTTGAGAGCTCTATAATTCCTCCATAATTGTCGAACTGTTTGGCTAGACACCTGTAAGAATCACTGACAGAGATATGCAGTGACTACTGTGTTCTTTCTAGGAAAGTAAGAACACGAATGAAATTACTCGAGCTGAGAAGCTACGACTCAGAGTACTTCGTATATTTATAGATGAAGTATGAATAATTGAAATTGTAGTTGTTTAGAGACATTGGAGCGATGTCCAATCTGATGCGTCTATTTTCTAACGGGAGCAGGGTGCTTTTCCTAAAGTTCGGCACTTGTTTCATCCTTTTCAGACACCGGATGCCGACATTTTGCTTTTATGCTAGAATGACTCTACAGTTCGAGAAAACTGAACGGGTCAAAGCTTCTTTAGTCTTTAATTGAGCGTCAATTCTTAAAGACTAGTCTTTGGTGATTCCTCTGACTTGTTCTCTTTCTTTCTATGTGCGTGTAGGAATTGACTTTGTAAACTAGAGGTGATCGAGGCATGTGTCTTCCTTCATTTTCTCCGAGTCATCAGCTCCAAATTGGTAGTTGGTCTCTTCTTACTTCGCACGATACAAACTAGGGCTTTGTATTTCCACCAAATTTGTCTTGATCAGCTTCGTCAGTTATGTTACAACTCGGTATTTCCTAACAAGACTTTAGAAGTTTACATTAATTAAGCTATTCTAGAAACACTCCTAACTTGGTGATTTCTATACAAAATTTGATACATTAAAATAACAATTAGGTAGGAATAATTCCTAACAAATGTGAGCTAAGACAAGCAGACTCTTTACAAGTCATGACTTTAAGAAAAGAGATCTTAAAGTCTGTGATCCTCTAATCTTGTTCGTCCAAGGAATCAACCAGAAGATATTCCCCGACGATCAGCTGGAGGTGTGCCCACACTCCACATCTGATGAAGCAAAGGTGATCGAGCGCTTACGCGAGTGCACTAGTGGACTAGCAGACGAGACATCTAACAGCTAGCAATAGATCGTGCTACCCCTTGTAACCTGAAACTTAGTGATGTAGTAGACTGGCTTCACAGGCAGACTGACTCGTTTTTAGACTGCAAGTCTGAAGAGAGGTTTTAGGACGGTTTAGTCTAAACCTTATAAATCCATTGTGTTATTTTATTACTTTGAATTTAAAACCCAATACCTCATGTGTTGGAGTATACCTAAATATTGACTAAGTAAAAGTGCTCGCTAACTAGTTTTCTGGATGACAAATGAGGGTTGGAACAACTAGCTTGGAGAATGCGAATTTATTAAAATCTTATGTTGCATATAACGTACTCTGATTTGGGACAAATTAGTGGTATCAGAGCAATTACAGGCTAACTGTTTTGAATCACTTAGGACCACATCCATATTAATCGCTCTTTTAATTTTGTTTAGCGAGCAGGTTTCAGTTCAAGGTTTTATATCTCGATGCTTCCACCATACAATGCGGAGAAGTTCACGACATGGAAGAAGAGATCAACCATCTAACCGAAGAACATCCATCTTGAGATGGTTGATGTGCTGGAGATGGGACTGATCATGATTATGAAACTCAATATTCGACTTGGAGGAACCGAAGGTCTAGAGATGATCGAGAAGTCGTATGTTGAATGGACTCCAGAGGATAAGAAGAGAGTCCACTTGGACTCCATTGCTCATGTGCTAATCCTCTCAGCTCTCCTGGAGACCATGATGGACGACATCATCAAGTTCAACATTGGTAAATGGATTTGGGATTACCTCTGTAGCTTGAGCCAAGAGACAAACCAAATAAAGCATGACAAGCTTCAAGTTTGTGTGGACAAGTACGAGTCATTTATGAATCTACTAGAGAAAGCATCAAGAACATAGAGGCCATATTAAACTCCATTGTTAGTGAATTGAAGGCATTTGACAGGGTGTACTCTACAGCAGACCTAAATGCCAAGATCTTGGCCAAAATTCCCAAGGACGATTAGTTCGTGAAGATAACCACCTTAAAGGTGATAGATCCCTCCAAGATTTCCACAAAGGAGTTGTTTACCAACTTCAAGCACATGAGTGGGACATCAAGATAGTGAACAAGAATGAAGCCGTTAGGGAAACTACTAGTTCACCAAGCAAGCACATGGGGGATGCGGTTTATTTATTCTCGAGACACTTCCAAAGTTAAAGGAGACCCAAGAAGCCATCCATATTGAGAGACCTTCTACACAACCCACAACGGAAGCTCCCACCACATCCGCCTCTACCGTAAAGGAAGGAGAGAGTTTAGAAGCTGAGCTTGAAGAGCAGATGCGCCGACTTTCCAGGATGTTGGAAAAGACAAAAATAAAAACTGACATTACTCGGTCAAGTAAGAAGATGTTCGTGAAGTGGTCTCAACGCACATGTTTAGAGTGCAACTCTCCAAATAACCTAAAGTTTGAGTGTCCTCTTGTGGACAAAGAGGAAAGGAAAAGGCTAAAGCAAATGCTCGAGATTAGAGACTCGAAGGCCATCGCCAGGGCCATGCTATCCAGGACTATGGTTCCCGGTTTTCTCAACTACAATGACGAGTCTATGTCGTGCAATGAAGAGTCAAAGGAAGAGGCATTGCTAATATTCATGGTAGCAATTGGAGATGATGTGGAAGTAGAAAAAGATGACAACTAAGAAGTATTGACAATTGCTGATGATGAGGTAATTCACACTCTACTAGTCTCTTTCATTTATGCAAGCATCATAGGAAACCTTGAGTCGTATTGCTCCGACTCAGAGGACATTTCCCTCGACTCGATTTCAAAATAATTTTCAAAATTTTACAAGTTGAGAATTTTCTTAGCTGGTGAAAACACCCCGATAATATCATGAGTTTCGAATTTGACCGATGAGATTGAAAAATCGAGCACTATCAATGAGGAACTAGAAAAGCTTAAAAAGGAACACTCCAATCTCCTTAAAAGTTTTGAAATTTTTAAAAATGGGGTGTGATTCCTTTAGATCTAAAGACCTCGAGCATGATCCATGTAAGTGTTTATTTTCAAAAACCTTAAGAGACCTTGAAGAGGTTTTGTTGACCTAGAGAATCCTTTGGATAAATCAGGTCTTGGATTTGATAAAAACTTATGCAGTCATGCATCTGCAATGGTGCTGATACTAGCAAAAAAATGATCATTTATATAAAAGCTAAGTCTAGTGATCAGCAAGAGCTGAAGGACAAAGTGTAGAAAATAAAGTACCAGCTCCTACTGGCAATGCTAAATGTTGATCTGTAAACAACGCCATGCTGCGAGGAAGCAAGCACGTCCCCGCAAGCTGGTTAATTAGCATGTTCCTGCTGAAAGAATGCTAGCTCGCACATCCAATTTGGCCAAGCACCCTGCAAGGGTTGCACCAGCTCAGCTTGCAAGGAAGCGAAACACACCTCCTTGTTATTACAACAATCAGAGATTCCACTCACATTGCCAGAGTGAGAGAAGAATTCATCCAAGTAGGGGGAACACCTACTTGAGGCCGGATCCCAATCAAATTTCCTTTACAAGCTATGACGTCTAATCATGGTGGCAGATGATTCAATCCTAAGAAGTCACATGGTTCTTACACGTATCTGAAACAAGTTTTTCGAGGTCCAAAAAGGAAGCTAGCTTCCAAGCCGACTACACACACGTGTGCACAACCTCATTTCTCCCATAAAACATCATACATTATTTCTTGAATATGATTACATTAATTAAACACACACACCTAGATTTCCCGGGGGAAGCTCGAACCCATGACCTCTCAGTCATAAGCAAGTTTCTTAGACCACTACACCCCGAGCAAAAAATATCATGCATTATTATAGGAGGAAGAGAAAGGAGGTAGGAAATAGCTCTAGCAAGAAGCCTACTCATCACCGGTAAAATAACCAGATTAATTGTAGTACAGTGAGCAAATAAATTTATAATACCCTAAGGGAGTCGAACCCACAAAGATCATATAACGAAACTATTATATGTACTAGCCATGGTTTCCAAATCATAGTTTTTTGAGCAATTCGAATTAGGGTTTTAGTTTTTGGAATTTAAAGATAACAATGCAGAAAAGTAAAGGTTTTAAAAGCAGAATTTAAAGATACAGATTCCAGGGCAGATCATCAAATCATCAACATGCAAAATTCATCAACTCAGCAATGTGGGACAATTAGATTTGAATGGATTAAATTCTTTGTTTAGGCAATTAATCCCTAGATTGCTAATGAATGACTATCTTCTCTCGGTCTCAAGAACACCAAATTAGCAAATCTCAATTATATAATTAAACCCTACAATTTAATTCTTCCAATTGAGACAAAAACAATTGTAATTAATTTCTTCTTCCTATTACTTCTTTTCACCTCTCGATCCTTCAATTGATAACTACAAACCTAGATTCAAATTCATCTCTCGATCCTTTTTTAAATCTAGATTCTATTAGTTAAGCTCAAGAAATTAAACCATGCTTATTGAGTTGAATCATTCATACATGCATCAGAAAAGATTATCAAACCCTAGAATCTGCTAGGGTTTTCTAGCCACTAAACATGAATAGAATCAAAGCAAACATATTATTATTAATCATAAATTACCTTAGAAGGACAATAGGAACCTTCAAAGTTTTGGAAAAATTTCCAATGTAATAATACTCTAAGTGTAAAAGTGAATAAAATAAGTGATAATTTCGAGCCCTAATGTGAGTGGTATTTATAGAGGAGTGAAAATATCTATACAAGGTATTGGGCTAAAATATCAAAAATAATCAAACTGGGTGATTTTTCCTTCTCCGGCCTCTGTGTCGATCAACATGCACAACACATGTCGAGCTCCTCTTCTGTAGCTTCCTCTGATCGATATCTAACCTCTGTGTTGATCGACATTCTCCCTGTCGGTCGACACAGAGGTCCAACTTCAAGTTTTTGGCACGTCTCCCAACTCAGTCGACTTCCCATGTGTCAATCAAAGCAGCAACTCTAACAAACAAGGCTCTTTTCACCTTTTTTCTCTCTTTTAGCCTAAAAAAACCTACAAAACTTAGCATAACAAGCATAACATCCTCTATAGTACACTCATGCATTAAAAAAACTAAAAACTAATCCTAATTGCACTAAAACAAAGGAGAAAAACATGGATAAGTGAGTGTAAATATGAGCTTATCACCTATTTTGAAGATATTATGGGTTTGGATCCCAAAAGGGGTAATCCAACGTGCAAATCTTACAGGAGCTGTTGTTGATCGGGGACCTAAAGCACAAACCAACTTTAGAAGAGGAATTTGTGGATCATCGACAGTGGATGCTCAATAATGGTCAAGGGACCTCCAATTATATTTGGTGATAACTCCAAAGGACGTATCATTGGAAGGGGATGCGTGAATCATAATAGAAGATCAATAATGTATCCCTCGTCACAATTTGAATCAAAACTTTCTAAGAATCAGTCAACTTAGTGAGAATGGCTTCAAGGTATGTTTTGTCGAGTCAGAATGTCAGATCAAGGATATAGCTTCAAAGGAGGTGAAGCTAAGAGGCATAAGAAAGGGCGGACTCTACATTGTTGATTGGGAAAGCGTTCAAGCTAACTCATCTTTCATGGCAGCCAACATAATGGATATCAACTGGTGGTGGCACAAGAGGGCCAGTCATCTCAATTTCAAGACCACCAACCACTTGGCAAGGAATGAGCTCGTAGAAGGATTAACTCCGGGTGAATTCAAGAAGGTTTTGAAGACAAAGGATGAAGTCAAGTTGACATTGCTGAGGTTAGTGATGTGGATTTAAAACAAGAAGGGAGTAATTGTTAAGCGGATCAGGTCAAAGAACGGTACCGAGTTCTGTAATGGGCCACTGATGGACTTTTGTGCAGAGATTGTAATTGGCCAAGAAAAGTCAGCTCCAAGAACTCCACAACAGAACGAAGGAACAAAGTGCTCAAGGATGCTTTGAGGATGATGCTTGTTGAAGCCAACCTGAGTGAAAGATATTAGGGCGAAGTAGTCATCACAACTTGCTTCATTAAAATATAAGTAGTTTGAATGCCTAGTTGAACAAGACTCTTTACGAAGTCTATTATATTGTAAGCCCACTTTAGCTCATCTTCGTGTTTTTAGTTCTCCAATGTTATATTCACACGAACAAAGTCTTATGTTGAACACCTTTTTGCTTGAGGCTGACAAAGGTGTGTTCCTTGGATATGGACACCCTTTTCACCAGGCTTGTAAGGTATTTAACAAGATAATTGGACGTGTTGAGGTAACATGTCATGTTATATTTTATGAGGCTATTTTAGTTCGAAAGACCATAAAAGAAATGGTGCAAACAATCTAAAGGGTCGGTGAACATTTTCGCGAACCAACTACCTAGGTTGGTCCACAAACAATCAAGAGGTCTGGTGATGCAAATAATCTTAATGAGACCTTGGATTCTATTTCCCTACAAAAGCAACAATCATGGGGGAATCCAACATAGAAGAATCGTTCTTCAAAGCGAAGATGTTGAAGAAATCCTTTAGGAGACAAAGGAACTGGTTGCTGATGAAGACCTAGCGAGCGAGTTGTAAGCTGGTGATTCAGATGCAACAAATGAAAAACCAGTAAAAACAGAGCCAGTAGGAGAAGATGTTCCAGCAATAGCAGTAGAACAAATTTCTGGAAAAAAAAAACAATTTTGAAGACTTCTTTCTCAAGGATGTGCCTGTTACAGGAGTGGAGAGCTCACAACCTTTCTTCCAACCATTGGAGGTCGAAGAGTTGCAGCTACGAAAGTGGTTGAGACATCACCCAAACTGAGAGATATTGGATGATGTTACGAACCCCATTCGTACGAGAGTAGGGAGTACTCTACTTTCATGCTTTATATCCCAATTAGAGCCGACAAAGATTAGAGAAGCTTTCTAGTCATCGAACTGGATCAACACGATGCAAGAAAAACTAGGAGAATTCAACCTCAACAATGTTTGGCACCTGGTGGACAGACCAGCACACCAGTTAGTAATAAGTACTGAATGGGCCTTCAAGAAAAAATGGGATGAAGCTGGCAACATTATAATAAAAAAAGCTCGACTTGTTGCCAAAGGATATGTGCAATGTTAAGGCATCAACTTTGATGAGTCTTTTGCACCCGTTACCAGGCTAGAGGCGAGCAGATTATTCCTAGCTTATGTGGCATATTACAAATTCACAGTCTTCCAGATGGATGTGAAGAGTGCCTTCTTGAATGGCTAGCTGAAGGAGGAAGTGTATATGGAGCAACCTCAATGCTTTAAAGAAGGCAATCAGGTCTACAAGTTGTAGAAGGCTCTCTACGGCCTTAAGCAAGCACCGCGAGCTTAGTACAAGACCTTATCCTAGGTTCGACAAAAGAATAGCTTGAAGAAGGGGAAGATCAGCAGGACTCTCTTCCTCATCAAGGATACTGAGGATATTTTGCTGATTCAGATCTATGTGGGCGACATCATCTTCGGTTCGAACAATCTCACCCTCTGCGAGAAATTTCCCAACTGATGCAAAGTCACTTCCAGATGGGCAAGATGGCATACTTCTTAAGAAGACAAGTTCATAAAACCCCCTAGGGTATATTTATCATCCAGAAGAAGTATACGAAGGATCTTATTAGCAAATTCTATCAAGAGAAGTCAAAATTGTTGTGGGTTCCAATGAGCCCCACGACGGAGCTGATTCTATATGAAGAGGGGCAATGGGTTAATCCAACGAGCTACAAAGGTATCATAGGATCTTTGATCTACTTAACAGCCAACAGGCCTGACATTTCATATGTTGCTTGAGTGTGTGCTAGATTTCATGTTAATCCGAAGAAATCGCACATGGAGGCTGCCAAAAGGATTGTGAGACACCTCAATTGCACTCAGTTCTTAGGAATTTGGTAACCCTGGTATGACGAGCTCAACCTCAATGGATACTCGGATTTGGACTTTAGAGGATGTAGAATAGAACAGAAAAGAACAAGTGGCACATGTTAGTTTTTGAGCTACAAGCTTATTAGTTTTTCCAGCAAGAAGCAACATTCAATTTCCACCTCCACCACAGTGGCTGAATGCATGGCCGCCGCCAGTTGTTGTACTCAAATTCTATGGGTCAAGAATCAGCTGACGCATTATGATGTCTATTTGGGTTGTGTGCAGTTTTCTCATTCTAGTATATTAGGACAAACGAGATGCTTGAAAATATCTTCAAGTAGCTCTACATCAAACTCTACATGTTGGAGTTTGTGAGATTTAAAGAGAAGAAGATTGAGTCCAAACTCTCAATTTTAATTCATATCCTTTGAATGGATGCGGATTACATTTGAATCCATGCTTTCGAATGTTGGTTTTCTAGAGGTAGCAGTATAACACTGGGTCCCACCTCCTAGCATTCATTGCTAGTTTCCTCGTAAGAATTGGTGCAACTAACTGGCGGATATTTATAATTTTACAAGGGTTCAAACTGGAAAATTCCTCGATCAGCAAAGTACCTCTGAGACGGTGATTTACCATAGGTCAAATTGATAAATTCTTCAACCAGCTAGCCCAAAAATTAGAGGGTGAGATTTGATGGTAAGTCCTATAGGCTGATTAAGTTCAAGCATAAGTGAAAATGGTTGACTGGATTAATTCAGGAATAAAAGATGTTAATTAATTTTTTAACCTTGTCAGCGCTCAAATTAATTAATGAATGTCTGTTAACCTTAAATATGGGAATTTTCTAAGCCAATGAAACCTGTTCCTCACAACGTGGTAGCAAATAGGTAGGACAATATTGATTATCTGGTGGAATGAATCAATATTAAGAAATTAATAATATTCTGGGTTGAATATGAGAATTAATTAATTGATTGACCTTATTTTCTATTTGCATTCTGGTCTCTGGTCTGATCCATCAAAGCTCAACCCCATTTGAGCTCAAGAATTTTCCTATAAATAACCCTCAGGTTCTCAGATAACAGCACACCACAAGATCATAAGTTGCTAAGAAGCAAATCAGTAACTGGGAGCTGTGATAGGCGATAATTGATATGAGAACGAGGAGGAAATTTTGTTTCTCGATAGACACAAAATCCGGAGGGAATTTTCACCAGATTTTTGGATCGGAGCTGGGATACAGATCAGAAGATCAAATCTGGAGGATCGCATTCTTCTCTTCTCTTAGTTCTTTCAAAATTATTTTAATAATTTCAATAGATTTAATTCCTACATCTTGTAGGATTAAATCTTGTTGCGCAAGAAAGAGGATCGATGATCAAATCTCTGCGCATTGAGTTCTTCTGTTTCTACAATCCAGGTATTCCGCATAAACCTTCTTCTCCACTTGAATAAGAGCATGCTAGGATTATTCATAGGCATAGAAATTTATTTTTGATATCCAATTTCAACTTGGGTTATGGATTGGCTATTCAGTTTGCCACGAATCTTTTTAATTGGTATCAGAGCAAGGTTAAATCTGTTGGCTTTGTCGGAAAAATAATATTGTCTATGAATATGCAAGATTATTATTATTATTGAATTGCGATGTATGATTTTTATTAGATTGTATGTTTTTCGTTCCTCGTGGTTCTCTGGTTAATCCGCCCATTTATAAGAATTCGTTTTTTAATCTACGAGATAAATCCATGGTTAGATTTAATTTCCAAATTGTAGTAGGATTGTTATCTTGTAATTTCAATTGTAAATTCAAATTTGTAAAATTAAAAGACGAAGATCAAGATGAACACGAAGACCGCTCGCATCACACGCGGCACACGGTGAGGCACGGCCGTGGGCGGTGGAACCCTAGTGATCCGTGCAGTCACACACGGCCACAAATTGCGTGGCCGGACATGTGAAGTAGGGTGGAGGCATGGGGTGTAGAAGCTGGACTGGAGAGAGGGCAGCCCCCAGCGGCGGCACAACCCTACAGTTCGCACGCATGCAGCCGCACGCAGGCAGCAACCTTAAACTCCTCATGGGCGGCTATGGTGGAACTTGGTGTAGCTGGTCAATGGTGATGAGGATAGTGGACGGGCGAGCAATGGTCGGCAGTGCAAGGAGCGCATTCAGCTGAACCCTAGGGTTCCCTACGCGCGCGGCTCCTTTGCGCAACTATCTGCTCGCAGAGGCCTTCCTTCTTCGCGGACGACGATGACTGGTGGCGGCAATGGCTCAGGATGAAGAAGGTGACAACAACGGTGGTCAGCAATAAGTGGTGCACGGCCCCGTGCGGCACAAACCCTAGGGTTCGTGCGTGCGGCCTGCGTGCACTCTGCCAGTTCCGCATGCATTTCTTCTGGCAAGAAGCAACGACGATGACAACATGGAGGGTGACTCTGGGATCAGGCCGGGGTGGCGGCATCAAGTGAGGGACAATGACAGTGGATGGCAGGGTCAAGGGTTTTAGGTGCACGAGCTTATCCCGATGGGCTGTGTCATGCGGGCCTTGGGCTCGCAATGTGTACACGGGACCAGTTCTCGCATTATATATGTGTTTGAATTAATTGCGCAACATCCAAGCATATTGTAGATAATAGTGCTTTTATTTACTGCTTCAAAGCATGCTTGTGTGATTTATTTTATGTAATTAAATTATGACTATAAATTCGATGTTCATGCTTTGCAAGAGAGAATTTTAGCAATGTCATAATTTATGGCTACATAAATTAATATGTGTAATTGAACCTAATGAATTTTAAATTACTAAGTTGTTATTTAAGACCTCCACAAAGCGATTTCTTAATAGAAGTGGATAATCTAATAAGTAAATGTCTACATGTGTAGCTTGCTTATTTTATTATTCATAAGTTCTAATAGATGATATTTCTTAAAACAAAAATTTAATTCATGTGAGAAGTTGGAGTTCATGCATAAACGTCTACATGTGTAACTTGTGTACTTGATCTCGCACAAGTTCTCTAGGATTGAATTTAATGAGACATCCTTATTATATAAGGATTTTGAGTCATGAACCTGGTGTGTGTATGAAAAATTTATCTTTATATGGAAAAGTTGGCCTTGTGGTATTAAGCTTAGATATTATCCAGAGAATAACTCATTTGTGATGTCCTTGCTCAGTATGATAATATGGTCTTAGTTAGTCTCCGATTATTAATTCTAATTATCTAAGGAAACTTGCATGGATTGGAATTAAAGGACTGGAATTGAAAGATGCAGTCTGGTCAAGTGTTTTCTTGTAAACGTGAGAAAACATTAATATTGGTTTATCATAAGGTTTCAATATTTTGCGATTATGTTTTAATTTCTGTTTTTTTTAATTTATTATTTTCAATCATGTCTATGTCCATTGTTATCAACATATTAGCCCAAAACCCGTTAACTTGTCCAATCTTCCTGGAATGGAAACGCAACTTGGATTACATCCTTGTAGCAGAGGAACACATGTTTGTCTTTACTGACCCAGATGTTCCCACTAATGAGTCGACAGAGGAGGAGGTGAACTACTATAACAAGTGGATCAAGTGAGATAATGTAGTGAAATGTTACATGATGACTACAATATCCAAAGTTGTTCAACGGCAGCATCAGGCTTATGATTACGCTGTTGAGCTAATGGACAACCTCTCTGCGACTTATGGGGAATCGGACCGGACAGTCCGATTCAATCTCATGAGAGAAATCGTGAGCAAAAGAATGATTGATGGTAGTTTGGTAAGAGAGCACATGATCAACATGACTCATCTTATGGATGAGTTGACGCTACACGGAGGTGGTATTGATGGGGAAGCCCAGGTCGATATCATACTTACTCTCTCCCTAACTCCTCTGAGAGCTTTCAACTGAATGTTGTCATGAACAAGAAAGAGTACACTCTTAATGAGTTACTCAATGACTTGATGGCAGCGGAATCAGTCATTCTTCCAGAAAAAATGCTTTGGTTACTTCAGAGAGTAATCTCACTGCGCAGAACGGTAAGAAGCGTAAGAGAGTGACTAAGAAGAAAACCAAAGGTACAACTACTGAGAAGAAGTTAAAAAAGGTAAAGGGCGTAGCTAGCAGAATGGACAAGTATTTCAAAAAGGTTGGTCACTGGAAGAAGGATTCTCAAGTAAAAAAGACTCGACAAAGGACATCATGTGCATTTATAACGGAAACATGTTTAGCATCGGTTTCTAACCATTCAATGGTAGTGGAAACTGGAGCTACTGATCATGTTGTTATACATTGCAGGGGTTCGTGTCGACAAGACATCTGAAGCATGACGAGGTTACCATCTCAATGGGCAGCGGATAGCAAGTCTCAGCAGCAGCCATTGGAGATTTTAATTAATTTTTTTGAGAACAATGTTTTTATTTTGAGAGATGTTTTATTTGTGCCAGTTTTTCGGCGGAACTTAATTTCAGTTTTCAAGTTATTTAATGATGGATATTCAGTTATTTTTATAGTGGTGTTTTTATCATTAGCAATAATAATATCATCTATCGTGACAAACAGATTGATTCTCTCTATATCATAAATTGTTTACATAACTCTTCCGTGAATGTTGCAACATACTCATCTAATAATAATCATTTAAAGAGAAAATCTTCTTGCGATGAGGATCAAACATATCGTTGTCACATCAGACTAGGTCACATCAGTCTAAAGAAGATCGAAAGACTGGCGAATGATGGTCTCTTGGATTCATTCCAATTGGTACCTCATCAAGTCTGTAAATCATGTATAGAAGCATAAGTGAAAATGGTTGGGTGGATAGATTCAGGAATAAAAGATGTTAATTAATTTTGAAAGCTTCTCAGAGCTCAAATTAATTAATGAATGTCTGTTAATCTTAAATATGGGAATTTCTGAGCCAATGCAACCCGTTCCTCACAACATGGTAGCAAATAGGTAGGACAATATTGATTCTCTGGTGGCATGATTCAATATTAATTAATTAATTATATTATTGGTTGAATATGAGAATTAATTAATTGATAGGCCTTATTTGCTATTTGCATTCTGGTCCCTAGTCTAGCCCATCAAAGCTCAAGCCCATCTGAGATAAGAATTTTCCTATAAATACCCCTCAAGTTCTCAGATCACAATACACGACAAGATCATAAGTTGATAAGCAGCAAACGAATAACTGGGAATTGTGATAGGCGACAATTGATCTAAGAACGAGGAGGAAATTTTGTTTCTCGATAGGCATGGAATTCGTAGGGAATCTTCACCAGATTTCTGGATTGGAGCTGGGATACAGATTAGAAGATCAGATCTGGAGGATCACATTCTTCTCTTCTCTTAGTTCTTGCGAAATTATTTTAATAATTTCTATAGATCTAATTCCTTCATCTTGTAGGATTAAATCTTGTTGCGCAAGAAAGAGGATCGAGGATCAAATCTTTGCGCACTGAGTTCTTTAGTTTCTACAATCCATGTATTTCGCATAAACCTTCTTCTGCATCTCAATAGTAGCATTCTAGGACTATTGATGGGTAGAGAAATTTATTCTGGATATCCAATTTCATCCTGGGTTATATATTGGCAATTCAGTTAGCCAAAAATCCTTTCAAAGGGTTCCTACCCATTTAACTGGGAAATGAAATGTCAACCCCAATGATCCGGTGAGTGATAAGGACATTCTTGACCAGGGTGAGATGGTTTCCCATCTCTTACGAAAGAGAAAAAGATATTAATGGAGGCGAAGAAGAAGGACATCAAGACAATGAGTCTTTTCAAGATCATGGAAGGCCTCACTCCAATCACCAAACTAGAAAGGTTCATAGGGTTCAATCCTTCTCTCAAAAGGAAAAGAATGCCTGAGGGTCGCACCCACCACCATCGTCACAACGAGCTAGCACAGAAAAAGCAAAAGCTAACATAAAAAAATTGTGAAGGTGCCTCCAGTTTCTATCGCAGATCGCAGTCAAGGAGATGCCTTTGGATGAAATGTCGTTTCTATCACGCTTCCTGATATATTTGGTGGCTATTCTGAGGTTCCTCTGGAGCACAAGACCAAACAAAAGCAGGTACTTGTTAGCAGGAAAGGAACATCAGGCCAGAAAGAAGCCTAGAGAAGCCAAGGAAGCTGAATGAGTCGTCGCTGAGGCCAAGGCGAGAGAGGGCAAGGAAGTTTAGAGTGTAGCAGTTGATCACCGTAATTTCTACAGATTAATTATAGAAATAGTGGCAAATAAATTTGTAAACCCTAAGGTTATCGATCCAGGGGAAAGAAACAACGAAAAATCCTTAAGTACTAAGTCAGGCGTTCTTGAAAATACTGGTTAGGAAAATCAGATAAAAAGTTTTGGTTGTTTTGAAAATTGCAATACTTGCTAATGAAAATTAAACAGGAAATTAAAAGGCTTTTGAATTCAAATAAGAGAAGCACAGATTCCAGGGATATCTACCTATCAAGTATGACATGGATGAATGAATTGATTAATTCCCAATTTTAATTCCTCTTCGTAGTGAAACATCAGAAAAAATATTATGAACTTCTTTGTTTGACAATTCATAAAGTAGATTAATTAATTACCTATCTCCGCTCGGTCTCAAGATAAATTAACTAACTCCAAAGATCTATAGATTTATCCCTACAATCAATCTCCTTCAGTTACGACAAGAAATTAGATTATATTGTGAAAATCTCTTTCCATTGAAAACTATCACAGTTACGTCTCAAGTAATCAACTAGATAATCCTAAGATGTGGCCAGCAAATCAAGATTATGAATAAGCACAGATTTCACAAACTACGAAGGGAAAGGGAAAATAATTCAATTAATCACAACAAGTATACATTGATAGTTCGAAACCCTAGAATCTGAGAAAGAGATTAGTTACACATATTCAGAGTAATATTCATCATAGAAAGATAAAACCTGAATTGCATAAAAACTTGGGTTGGAATGTCTTCCCACAAAACTCTATCTTCAAACATAAACTCTAAAACTCTTTGAATCTCTCAAAATCTGAAATCTGGAATGAAAACATGCTTAAAATTCGATTTTACAAGGTTATTTATAGAGGTGGAGGTGTATCATATCAAATCTAGGGCTAAAGATATGAAAAATCTCGAATTCAGCCAATTTCCCGCGCCAGGAGGTCTCCGTCGATCGACGCAGCATCCCCGTCGATCGACGTGGAAAACTGAGGTCAGCCCCGTCTGCGCGGTCTCACGGTTTTGGCAATAACTTCCTCATCCGAACTCCGATTGACCCGATTCCAGTTGCGTTGGAAAGCTAATTCAAAGCTCTATCCATTACAATGCGCCAATAGCCCGAATTCCTCTTGTGGAAAAACTTTTCACTGCTACTCTTACACGTCACTGCTTTCGGAACGGTTTTCTCGTGAGTTTAGGCCTAAAAACCTGCATAAACATCAAAACACACCTAAAAC
>JAPKLW010000585.1:25814-45892 GCA_026898455.1 Plectranthus barbatus | reverse complement strand
TCACAAACTACGAAGGGAAAGGGAAAATAATTCAATTAATCACAACATGTATACATTGATAGTTCGAAACCCTAGAATCTGAGAAAGAGATTAGTTACACATATTCAGAGTGATATTCATCATAGAAAGATAAAACCTGAATTGCATAAAAACTTGGGTTGGAATGTCTTCCCACAAAACTCTATCTTCAAACATAAACTCTAAAACTCTTTGAATCTCTCAAAATCTGAAATCTGGAATGAAAACATGCTTAAAATTTGATTTTACAAGGTTATTTATAGAGTTGAAGGTGTATCATATCAAATCTAGGGCTAAAGATATGAAAAATCTCGAATTCAACCAATTTCCCGCGCCAGGAGGTCTCCGTCGATCGACGCAGAATCCCCGTCGATCGACGTGGAAAACTGAGGTCAGCCCCGTCTGCACGGTCTCACGGTTTTGGCCATAACTTCCTCATCCGAACTCCGATTGACCCGATTCCAGTTGCGTTGGAAAGCTAATTCAAAGATCTATCCATTACCATGCGCCAATAGCCCGAATTCCTCTTGTGGAAAAACTCTTCACTGCTACTCTTACACGTCACTGCTTTCGGAACGGTTTTCTCGTGAGTTTAGGCCTAAAAACCTGCATAAACATCAAAACACACCTAAAACCACCTAATATTGACATCATGCATAAAATATATATATAAACTCAATAAAACTACATAAAATAATATAAAAATAATATAGATAAGTGAGTGAAATAATGAGCTTATCAGCAGTCAAGGCCAAAGACAAGGGAAAGATGAAAGTGGCTGAGGAAGAGGGACCTCCCAAGTAGCAAAAAGTGAAATGCTCCCATCAAATAATGATGGACAAGGAACTTTCCAGAAAGTTGCACGAAGAGGAGGATCTTCTAGCACTCTAACTGGAAATACGACCACCACGACATATGGGTGATCATAAGCCGAGCCAACTCGCGAGTTACTCAAGATCGACTCGTAAAAAGCTCGAATTTGACTTGTACTTAGTCGAGTCGAGCTCGAGCTCGAGCCACTCGAGTAGCAATCGAGTTCGAGCTCGAGCTTAGTTTTACTCAGCTCGATAGGCTCGCGAGCCATAAGGAGCTCAACTTTTATTTTTGTATTTCTATTCTCATCCCTCAAATTTTTATTATTTACATTTTTTACCCACACTATAAATTGAAACTAAACTCTAATTTTTTTTATGTTTTCAACTTTTGAGCGACACAAACTCTTCTATCATTTCACTCTATTTCTATCGAATCTCCCATCTCTTAGTTCACCTCTCATTTCTTGGTGAGCTGGTGCTGCATTTCTCATTCTCTGCTATAATATTCGACATCTGCCCACCTCCACATCTATTCAATTTCATCTTAACGGACGGCAAAGAAGCCAACAACCTCCTCTTTGGCCCTGAATCTCCACCACCACAAAATCAAATGCGACTAACGCCTTCTGTGTTGAAAGAGAACCGTCATCATCATAGAAACCCAAAATTGCCTCATCAGATATTTTCACTTTGATGGGCGCTTGAGCATAAAATTTTAGAAAAAAAAATATTCAGATCCAAGCCGAGCTCGAGCTCGAGCCTTAAAGTATTGAGTCGAGCTCGAGCTCGAGTTTGGTAATACTTGGCTCGGCTCATGAGCACCCCTACCACAACATAACTAGCATTGGAATATGAACATGCCGCACAAAGTAGTGGTGCACAACCGATTAAGGTCCTCATTGAGAGAGACCATGTTGAAAATCTCACTGGTGAGAGCGACCGGACAACCAACCCGAAGGAACTGGCAGAGTCAGTATCATGATAAGATCGTATTTTCACTTACTTATCAATGTGTTTCTTTAGAATTTTTGTGTCTTGTAAGTATTTTAGTCATTTTTGCATGCATGACAGGTCTATTGCACGTTAGATGCTCGTGATGGTGTGTTTTGCAGGTTTTTGGATGAAAAATAACTAAGGAAGGAACGAAGCCCGAGGAAGGAGCCTCGGCTTCGATCGACACAGACTCGCGTCAATCGAAGTCGAGGGCGAGAGACGAGAGGCGGGAAAAGGCTTCACCTCGATTGACGTCGGCGTACATTGATCGAAGTCGACAAAAATTCAAGGCCGACATGAAGGTTGATACGAACCTCCACATCGACCGGCGTGAATCCACGTCGGTCGACGTCGACCCGTATCTGGTGGATTTTTCTTTGTTTTGAGATAGATTTGTATTTTAAATCCTAAGCCTGAGAGGATGTTAGTTTTACTAGAAAAAGAATTAGAATAGCAAATTAGTATTTTGTGTTTGCATTCGAAGATTGTGGCAACAACTCAAGATTAGTCTGGATTCGAGTTTTTCTTTATGCAAGATTATTTCAGGTTTTATCTTTTTATGTTAATTCTTATGATGTCTTTGCATAGCTAATACTCTATAGATTCTAGGGTTTCGAATATTATGCCTATGTGTGATTGAATCGAATTAATTACCATTCTGATTCGTAGTTTATGAAAACTAGGACTTGTTACAATCTTGATTTACTGGCCATAAGTTAGGATTAATTTAGTTGAAATTTAGAGACTCAAAAGGTAATGAATTTCAATGGAACATGGTTTTCATAATACAAACTGTTTTCTTGTCTGAAAAGAGAGAATCAATTGTAGGAATAAATCTGTTGGTCTGATTGGAGTTAATTATATTTTCTCGAGACTGAAAAGGTTGAGTAAATTAATTGATCAACTTTGTGAATTGTCCTCACCCGAAATTCATAATATTTTCTTCGATGTTCCACTACGAAGAAGAATGAAAATTGGTAATTAATTGATTCGTTATTACATGGTATGTCATAATAGGTAGAAAGCCCTAGGATCTATGTTTTTCATATTTGAACTTTAAAAATCTTTCACAATTTACTGCTTTATTTCAAATTTAGATTTCAACCACCAAAACTAAGTTTTCTATTTTCCTAACCAATATTCCAAAAACGATCGATTTAGTACTTAGGGTTTCTTCGTTACTTCACTCCTCTGGGATTCGATAATTTTTTTTTCCGCTATATCATTAGCTTTACTAAGTCGCTAGTGAAATAATATTAGCGATCGCTAGGGGTAGCTGACTGAATCCTGGAAGTGCCAGCTACGCAAAGGGATAATGGCACAACCATCTCTCTTGTATCTTTTGCAGATACATCCATGATGGATATGTATACTAAAAGCATTATGATTGGTATATTATGTACAAGATTTAAGTTAGTATACTGGTAATCATGAATGTTTTATGTTAATCTCCGGTCTGAATCTACAAACATGTATTGCAAACGCTCTTATCCTCTAATCTCATCGATAGGGAGATCATTCGATGTGTAGTAATCACGAAATATCTTATGGATCACTTGACCTAGCGAGATATAAACCGTTATCACAACTAAGAAAATCACATGATAGACTTTCACTATAGGCTGCAGCATACGTGGTAAAGCGGCTTATTTTGGTTGCTTGGTATGCTAGTGCATGCGGTACACATTGATAGAACCTAAGTAAAGACCGATTCCTTTATCTGAAATTGCAGGAATCTTGATCTTGATGGCTTGATGGCATCCAATGCCTAATAAAGGTATTGAGGCATACACAGATTTGTGTATCACTTTGAGATGCTATGGTGGAGAGTCTTTTTAGTACTCTTATATATGTTTCTTGGGTGATAGCAGATGTGTATGATTGTCTGTGACTGGAACTAGATAACCATATCCAGTATAGGATGGTGACATTCCTTAAGCAACTTAGAAAGTTCATTATGCTAAAGTCTTGCAGGCTGATTAAGTTTAATAATAAGTGAAAAGGTTGAGTGGATTGACTCAGAAATAAAAGATGTAAATTAATTTATTGGCTTGTCCGAGCTTAAATTAATTAATGAATGTATGTAACCTTAAATATGGGGACATACCAAGCCTATGCAACTCATTCCTCATTGCGTGGTAACAAAGAGGTAGGACAGTAATGATTCTCAGGTGGCATGAATCCATATTTATTTATTAATTATATTTTTGGTTGAATATGAGAATTAATTAATTGGTAGGCGATTTTTGTTATTTGCATTATGGTCCCTGGTCTAGCCCATGAAAAGCTCAAGCTCATAAGAGATCAGAATTTCCCCATAAATAACCCTCAGGTTCTCAGATCACACCATAAGATCATAAGTTGCTGAGTAACATACCAGGGAATTGGGAGCTACAGTAGTGGACTGGATCTGAGAGAGGGAAGGAAATTCTGCTTTTCAGTAGGCACGATATTCGGAGGGAATCTTCACCTGATATCCTGATCTGAGCGAGGGATAAAGAACATAAGATCAAATCTGAAGGATTCGTTTCTCTTCTTTTCTCCCTAAGTTTTGAATTTAATATATTTACATCTAGAGATTTAATTCCTTCATCTTGTAGGATTAAATCATGTTGCGCAAGATAGAGGATTTAATATCAAAATCCCTACGCTACTAGTTCAAAGTTTATACAATCCAGGTATTCTGTAAATCCAATCTATTCATTTCAATAGGAGCATGATAGGAATTACTATAGGCTTTGCAATTTATTTTAGATATCCAATATTCAGCCTGGATGACATATTAGCAATTTGGTTTGCAACAATCCCTTCAATTGCTATAAGAGCCATGTTGAGTTTATTTGCTCTACAGGTAAAATAATATTGCATGTAATTATGCATGATTATTATTATTATTATTGAATTGCAATGATTGTATGGATTGTTTGTTTTTGTTTCGCATGGCTTCTTGGGTTTGATCCACCCATTTATAAGGATTCATTTTTTTCCACGAGATAAATATGTGGTTAGATTTCAATTCAATTAATATATTAAGATAACTTTTACTTTGTAATTCAATTGTAAAAATTTGTAATATCAAAACAAAGATCGAGAAGACAAAGAACAAGATAAATCACCGGAACACCCCAACCATGCAGTACACGTGAAGCATCACCGGCACACGGTGAGGACGGCCACCAGCGGAGCGAGGTGGAAACGTGCACTTGGCACGGTGGAACCCTAGGGTTTGCACATGCGGCCACGGCAGCACAGACATGTCTCTGTGCACAATGGTGGCGCGGACCTCTGCACGCACGACAATGCACAAGGTGGTAGGCAGAGACGGTGAAGACAGCGGCGCCGGGTGCGTGAGGCCAATGTGGAGGTAGTGGCGGTGCACAGCCATGCACAATAGGGAGCTGTGAAACTTATGCATGAACTCGCGGTGATGCAGGCACAGGTGCATCGACTGGCCGGGGTGGGTACACAGCGGCGGCGGCTCACGGACGGCGGTGGATCAAATTTTTATTCAACACAATTGTGATTCTGACTTTATGAATCAAAAGGTAATCTTAAATCTATTGCATTAAATTCGTAGGAGCATTCTATGATTTATTATTATCGAATGATAATTATTTTGACATCTATGAACGGTCTGGGTTAATGGATCTATTATTCGGTTCATTAATCCCTTCAATTGGTATGAGAGCCCGTTCTGTTTCATGGCTCTGTTGGTAAAATAATTTTCAATTTATACATGGATAATTTATTTTACTAATGTGGATGGTTTGGTTTTTGTGTTCCTCGTGGCAACTCGTTTAATTTAATCTGTGATGGTTTATCCATGTTTGGATTAAATTAATTTTTGTAAAATCACGAGAAAATCCATGATTAGATTGATAGGAAAAATCAATATAATATATTAGATCTATTTTTATATTTTTATTTCAATCTATAAATTATACAGAGTTAAAGAACACGAAGAACGGAGGCCAGGAGCAGGCAGCGGCACGCGGCAGGCAACAGGTAGCCACGGCTGGTGGCAGGGCACGGGCAGGCGGCCTACAGAGGAGTCAGTGGTGGCATGCAGCGGCATGCGTGTGTGCTTGCTGCAATAGCGTCGGTGGTGGTTGGCGGTTGGTAGGGAGTGATGATGTGGTGATTTATGGTTTGGCAGCTAGTGACACTTGATACAAACCCTAGAGTTTGCAGTTCAGTTGTTGGGCCCAGTTTGCAAACAACAAACCCTAAAGCCCAACCAAATTGATCAGTTTTGCGACTTGGAGGCCGAGAAGAATGGAAGACCTGTAATTTCTGGATTTATTGAAATCGAATAGGTCATATTTTTGTTTTTGGGGCCACAAGGACATTTTTTTTGTTTTAATTGCTCTCGTATGATGTCTGATTTATTAATTGCGCTTAATCATGTTATAATAATAGGAAAGCATGTTTTACTGCTTTGTTATTTGTAGTTTTTATAGCATGCTTATGTGATTATTTCATGTGGTGAATTATATTTAGGATTTTTGAATCATGTTTATTGCATGCAAAAATTTGGTAAAATATAATGGCATGAAAGAAAACTCAAAAGTGTGGCCAGTGAAAGTGAGTCAACTAGAATGAGGAAGAGGGAGGACACGCCAAAGAAACAAGCATGCCATCGTTGTGGAAAGGTGATTTTTCCCACTGAAAAAGGACAAGGTACATCATTTGCATTTGTAACATAAACATGTTTAAGAGTTGTTTCTACCCATTCGTGGGTAGTGGATACGGGAGCTACTGATCATGTTTGTTACACTTTGCAGGGATTCAAACCAAGAAAGGTGCTGAAGGATCACGAGGTTACAATCTCGATGGGGAATGCGGCACAAGTCAATGCAGCAGCCATTGTAGATTTCACCTTGTACTTTGATGATTCTTATTTGACTTTGAGAGACGTTTTGCATGTGCTGAATTTTCGACGGAAACTTATTACAGTTTCCAAACTTTATATTGATGGATATTCTGTTATTTTTTACAGTGGTGCTTCTATCATCAGTAATAACAATGTTATTTATCATGGAATGCAGATTAAATCTCTCAATGTTATTAATTGTCATCATAAATCGTCTGCAAATGCTGCATTGAATTCATCTGACATAAATATTAGTAGAAAGAGAAAGTTTTCTTCTTCTGATGAGGATCTTACATATCTTTGGCACTTGAGATTCAGACACATCAGCATGAAACGATTTTAAAGAATCGTGGCTAATGGTACTCTGGATTCTCTGCGGTCTATACCACATTTAGTTTCAAGCCAAGAAAGATTGTTTCCTTTCTAATTTGGCAATGAATGAAGTCAGATATATGTAATGCTATTGGCATGATAAACAAATATCAATTTAACCCGAAAAGGCACATTAGCTTATGATGTGCCCTGTGGGTTGTATGTAATTGGTTTTCAAGGAGGATCATAAAGAACAAAATCAACCTCTTACTATGTGTTAGCCTTGAAGAAGGACTTATATGAATCTAACACAGAAATGTGTTGAAAATTTTGGTATGAAGGCTGAGTGTGTAACAATTTTATAAACTTCACAAGAAGCAGTATAACTCTGATGTTGTCCTCTAGAGGTTTGTATTCCGAGTTTGTCTTATATAATCACAAGGTACTGTGATCATGCTAGTGTAATGGCAAACTCATCGGAACCCAGGACTCACTAGGTGGTGAAACATATAGAATATGTAGTACCACATCTTACGAGAAATTGTGATAAGAGGCCATGGGTAGAAAGTGGGAGCAATTGACATGAAAGTTCAAGTAGATTTATTTACACAATGTTTACCGCGGAAGACTTAAGAGGATCACGCTCATAGTTTGGATTTGTAAGTAAAATTGATCACAAGGTGATGAACATGTAAATAAGCTAGGTATGATACATACACACTAAATTGTTTGATAAATAAATGGTATTATGCTTTGAGTATAAGTGGGAGATTGTTGGGATTCTATACTAAAATCCTTTTAAGTGTGTTCGTTTGATACACTGGTCTTCATAAATGTGTTAAATCAACTTAGTCTTTATCTAGTATAACAAACATGCGATACAAACTATAATATCCTATTATCTCACCTATGGGGATGATCATATGATGTGTAGGAGATGATAGAGGATGTATGAATTGTTTGACCAAGTGAGATATAAAAAGTATCACTATTGAGACAGTTCCTGGATAGGCTTTCGGTTTAGGCTGCAACACATTAGTATATAAGTGAGTTTATCCTAGCTACTTTATGTGTCAGTACATCTGTATATATTGATTGGATCAAAAGTGAGATGCACCATTTTCATTGACGTATGAAAGTGCCACATCTCAACAGAATTGTTATGATCTTAAACCTAATGGAAGGCTAAGGGGCATACACAAGTTGTCCACACTTTGACTTGCTATGGTGGCAAATATTTCATTTACTCTAATACCTGCGTCTTGGGTGTGGTAGTTTGTGTGTGGCTTGCTTAGGTTGGACATGTAGGTAATCATATCCAGTTTAAGATGGGGACATTCCCTGAGGAGCTTACAAGGTTCATTATGCTAAACCCTGCAGGTTGAATTATTAATTCAGACACAAGTGAAAAGGACTGAGTGGTACTACTCAGGAAATAATAGATTTATTAATTCTGGCTGATTGTCATAAGCCAAATTAATTAATACATTAAATTAAAAATAAAATTGCATATGATTCAACACATCCAAACTATCAGACATGAATAATTCAAAGGTTGTGCAAACAAAATGCAGAAAATGGTTTCACAAAAATACAAGAGTCCTCTTAACCAATATATAAGTAACAAATCTGTGTGGCAAATATATGTCGATTTGTGTATAAAAGAATCAATTAAATGTATATAAAGAACCGAATAATTGCATTTTTTCTGATTAAGTATGGCATTGATAAAGATGTTTTCATGTTGATTCTTTAAAAAGTAAATAGGCAGTACTAGAAGCATAATATTACAAAAATCAAATAAAATAAATGTAGTAAACAAAAGAAATTTTAGCTTTGGAATTGTCACAAACTAATTACAACTGCATCTTACATTAAACTAACGAAATTGTTGCACTAAATGTATAAAAAATAACACATAACTACAAATAAACAAATGCAGTTCATATATAATGTAAAGAACACATCATTATGAAGGAAAAAACAGCAACTATTTCTAACTAGTGCAGTTAAATAAGAAAAACTTGACATTACAAGTTTCCAGCGATGCACTTACCGGTTGATTACAAAACGTTCGATAATCGGCAGCCGGTGGAGGAATTTTCTGCGACGCGAGGTTTGAGAGAAGGCAGAAGAGTGTTTGGGGGGTGAAAGAGCTGCAGTAAATGTGGTAGGTGAAAAAGAATTTAATTGGGTATATTCATTAAAATAAGTAATTGTCAAAATATGGTAAACTGCTTCCGTAATTTTAGTTAATAAAATACGTGGGAAGATTTGATTCAGTGATAAAAGACAATAAAATCCTTTACTGCAACTTTCGATAACTATAACTGCAGCAAATTTTTTAAAAAGTAAGCTTTGATCTGATCCGTTGAATTTATGAATAAATGGTCTAGATTAGGTCTTATATCACATCTAAGAGGTGGTTGCCACTATAACGCACCCCTATATATATATATATATATATATATATATATATATATATAGGGAGTGGTTCCCCTGCTAAAAACTCCTATGTGCTAAATAGGAAAATATTTCATCCTTTGATTAAGATGAGATCTAAGGTTGATATTAGTTTTCATATTTAATAATAATCAATGATATAGACGGTTTCTACACATTTTAATAGGAAAAAGGGTAGTTAAGTCAATTTTTTCATACACAAACTGCTCCACGATTTGGAATCCCCTGAATTTAGCAAAAATCTAAAATAAATAATCTGTAATTAACTATGCATATTATAAATTTACTATTTTTTATGCTTAATCATCAAGTTAGTCGTGTTTTATATATTTGTAAATGATATTTCAACATTTCAAATTGCTACTTATGCTTGAATAATTATCATACTGTGCTTTAATAGTTTGTAAATTGTGCATGCTTAATGTACCATCGTTATGCCTTTATAAAAAAATTACAGAACTATGCTTGTTTAGAAAAAAAAAAAAAAAAACAATTCTTCTTTAGTTAAGAGGGTAAATATACTTACTATGCTTGTATACTTGAGGACTTTATTTATTTATTTTTTATTTAATACTTGTACATTTTTAAAAAATATTGTTTGTATAATTCATCTTTTATGCATGTCTTTTTCATGCTCCTGCATTATGATTTACTAAAAATATACTGCTACACTTATCATATTCTTTAGCAAATCTAATATGATTATTTAGTTTATATCTCATGCATTTTCTAATGCAATCCGTGATTCGTCAAAAAACTTCGATAGTTCTATAATTTAATAAATTTAAAAATATCCAAAACCAATTAATAAATGTGATAAAAATATCATGAATCTAGATAAAGATTAATTCTTGTTTAGTTTAATAATTATGCATATTTGGTTAATGACTTAATGTATTATGTGTCTTTAAGTTAACTTAATGATCCTACATATTAAAATTTTTATAATTAGAAATGTCACGATTCAATAATTAAAAATTTCTAATATATATGAAAGATATGGAAATTGAATGTAAATAAGAAAAATCAAATAAATAATTTCATTCAAATGGCGTCACATTAGTAGAATTTCATACTTCCTAATTTACCCTTATTTGGAGTTAAAAAACCAACTTGAGAATTATTTTAACCATAGATCAGATCTAATCCAATGGCCAATATTTTTTCCTATTTAACATCTTTTATTTTATTAGTATATGATCCACTCCCTATATATATATATATATATATATATATATATATATATTTCACTATCATCTAAACAACAAAAGAACTTTATAATAATTTATTAAGGTGGGATCCGCTGTTCACTCATATGACGTGTTTTATTCACAATTAATCAAATTAATTCATAATGCATGGATTATTTGGTGAAGGATAATGAATGTTCCTTTGCGGTCTTAAATCATATCATAGGTATAAAAATCTGAAGAGCCCCCACTAATCAACATGGCTTATTCTTATGAGGCCAAATATAGAAAAGTAGTTCAAGTTTTAAAATTACTATAAATTACCAAATTTTTTATTAAATTACCAAATTATTATGAACTATGTAAATATGGGATTACATTTTTTTTTACATAAGATTTATTGAATTATCTCATTTGTATTTTTAAATGATATCATACGGGAAAAGAAAAAAAATGGTGTCAAAATCATTTCTTTAAAAAAATAAAAATATATTATTATTTGGATTGCAAATACATATAGTAATTTATTAAATAACATGAAATTTCGGTAAATCTAGTTAATTTTTGTTTGGGGTCAAATCCAGTTTCGCCCAAAACACTGGCATCCCGAGAGTCAAGATGCAACCTGCAGCTCATCTAACATCGAGAGGATTAATTCGGTAATATCCTAGATACACTAAAAGTCCAACAAGAAGATGTCTGGACCAAACCCTATAGCCCTTGGTGAAGAAGTTCACGAACACTGATTTCAAGGAATTATCATAGAGCTAAGGCTGTGGGAAAGCTAAAAGACGAAGCATATTGAAACAACAGATCTGAAGGTCTCAGAGGCTCTTTCCCCCCGATATAAGCTCCAAGTCCAGAAAGTGAGTAATCAACCCTCATCACGCACTGAAGCACGATCAACTCCATGACTAAACCCCAGTATCCAGGGCACAAGATCAATACCCTTGATCTATGCCTATCATCTCCTCATTCACTTTGTACAACCCACCCGCATGATGAACTCACAATCAATGTGGTGGAAAGAGTAATTAGTGGAATGATTTTAACCACTATACGATAGATTTAATTACCTGCTATCATACTCTAGTAGTTGACAAGAATCTTTTACTTTGCTATTGAATACAACTAAAAAGATATTCAAGAATACATCATCTCGGCACTCTATTTAATTTTAATAAGTATATCGACAATATCTTGATTAATTATGAAGGATTGCACATAAAAAATTAATTGTTTAAAAATCCACCCACAATAACTGGCACCGTCTGTGGGGATATTTCAATTTGAGAAAGATGTATGTGAAAGAAAAGGGAAAGATAAGATGGTCCTGCCTCTGCAAAATCTATTTGGGGCATTTGATTACAAAAATGATCTAAGAGATGGGCATTAGATGCCACTTACACTCCGAAGGCTCTACGCGGAGAATGATTGAATTGTATCCAAAATGATTTATGATTGATATATTGTAAATAAATTTGTTTAATATACTAGTTATCATCATTGTCTTACAATATTACATCACAAATATATATATCGCGAACAACTTTATCCTCTTATCTCGTCGATAGGATAATCCTACAGTAAGTAGTAAATCACGGAAGATTGTATGGATTGTTTGACCCAGCTAGATATAAACAGTTATCATAGTTGAACAGTTCTAGGATAAACTGTTGGTTTATGTTGTGGCATAGTTAGTAATAGCTTGCCTTGGATAAAAGATATGTCAGTACGTTCTGTGCGTAACTGATATGAACAAAGTGAGATTGATTCTTTTATCTGATTATAAAAGAATCCTGATCTTGATGGCTTAATGGAATCTTAAGTCTAATGAAAAGTCCACAAGTGTATACTAACTTGTGTATCACTTTGATGTACTAAGATGGAGAGTCATATGTACTTGTATATCTGCATTTTGGTTAATAGCTATTTGTACATGACTTTTGGATCTGGATTTAGGTATCAATATCCAGTATAGGATAGTGATATTCCCTAAGTAGCTCAAAAGTTTCATTATGCTAAAGTCCTACAAGCTAATTAAGGTCAAGCATAAATGAAAAGGTTGAGTGGTACAACTTAGGAATAAAAGATCTTAATTAATCTTGGAGCTTGTCATAAGCTCAAATTAATTAATGAATGTCTGCAACCTTAAATATAGGGATATACCGAACCTATACAACTCGTTCCTCATAACGTGGTAATGAAAGGGTAGGTCAGCATTGATTCTCTGGTGGCATTAATCAATATTAATTAATTAATTACGTTCTTGGTTGAATTTGAAAATTAATTAATTTAGAGGCTCTCTTTATTGTTTGCATACTGGTCTCTGGTTTGGCCCATGAAAAGCTCTAAGCCATGTAGGATTGGATCATATTATAAATACCCTTTTCTCTTCAAAAATTAAATCATAAGTTGCATTACAAGAACTGAGATAAAAGATATGAAGAGAGAGAGTGGCGGCCAAATTCAACTATTATTTCTGAAACGATCCATGTCAAGAGTTTAAGTGAGGCTGAGAAGGAGTCCTTAGGATAAAGGAACCGTGATCTTTGGAAGGATTGAGAAATTGAGATTCTTTCCATTGAAAATGAAAGATCATTGGAAGCTGGGTTATCAACAGACATTCTGCCAAAAGTGGGAGTCAGAGGATATGTTCTGAAAAGCTCGAGAACTCCTATTTATACCCGTAGAAGCCCTAATCTAACTTATCCCAATCAACTGTTGAAATAGATCACATTCAAGCCAGCGGTTGGATTTACTATGTACATATGTTATATCTTGAGTAACGGTTATTAATTTGCTTCGAATATCGTGCCAAAATCTCTTGATATCTAGGTTTGAATGTTTAATTCTTTAGAAGTCAAATGACTTCATACCTTAAAGAGCGATTACGACCTTATCGACTTTCTCAGTTATTTTGTTCTAAATAATTGGCATCAATTTTCCCAGACAATTGGGTCTTCAAATTACTGAGAGCTTGGACTCAGTTATAATCCGCTACCGGCTGACTACCAAAAAGAATTTAGGTATCCCAATCAGAATGATATACCCAAAAATCTTATGGTCCTCTCTGCCACTGCATTGTTCAAAAATAAAATAAAGTAAAAAATAATTATAGGAGTATGGACCTAGCATGTTTATCTTAACTTTTGAAGAAATATAAGGATTACTTATGATGGTACCTCTGGTAGTTTCCACTACCATCAAAGTCGGGAGAACTGGTAAGATGCCTTCATCTCTTAGCAATGTTCCCCCTATTATATATCATTCAGCTTTATCATTTGTATACTGTTGATCCTGTTGGTTGACTCCTTCAACTGAGGTCTTTCATGTCTTTCATTTTAAGATCTTGACATTTAGACCATTTCGGTTATCTTTGATCATAACTCAGGAAGCCCTACAAAGCAAGACACTATGCACAAGGTATCCAACTAATTTTGGATCATTTGTATTAGTCCTAGCAAGAATTCCTTTCGGAATCCAATCTTTAAAAGTTTTGAGCTCAGTAGTTTCTTCTTTGGGAGCACTTCATTTCCATTTAGCATAATTAATTCTATTATGATGTTGTATGATAAAGGGTGTGCGTGTGTGATAATTTTGTCTAGAAGTAGATTTCTTAACAAAATCTCAGGCACTACGTGATGGAGCTCAAGTAGCAGCTGTAAGAGATGATCCAATCTACATTTCAAGTGGGCTGATGACTAGAGCTCGAGCAAGGACTTTGAGGGCTGGATTGAGTGTGTTGATTGAAGACATTTGGGCTGCAAATATTTCCAAGGAATCGATGTTGTTTGAAGAATTAAACGAAGGCCCAAAAATTACTAATTTAATTATGTGTAGTGATTGAGCTTAAATTTATTCAGTTATTTTGGGCCAACATGTTTAGAACTTGTTTAATTAATTTATGAATTTATTAGGGGTTAGATTAGGAATTGAGTCGCCTATATATAGGCCTTGTTATGGAACAAATTATTCAGTTTTCAATTTTATAAAATTTTGTGAGGTTTTCTCCTTATTTTCTGAAAGCTCAAATTTTTGAATTCTATCTTCCATAGGATTCAAATTCGACTTATCAATCGGATTGTCACATCCGTTTGTGGTGTCTTCTTTTATATCCATCGTTGTTGGATCAATCCGCTTCTTGGGTCGTAGGAGATTCAATCTAGACTACGGTACTTGAAGGTTTTCGAATCCAAAGGTGTTGGGTCCATCCATCGTATCAATTTTAATTTGCTTCTGCGTCGTGTCTAAGTCGAATCATTCGAGTTCCTGGGCTGCGATCTAAACCCTCCGACGAGAATCGTATCACTACATCCCGATGTGCTTTAGACATACTTGGTTTCCTTAAAAATCTTGCTCGACCAAAGTACAGAGTCTTTCCATTATGGCAGTTGTGTTCATTTCTGAACTGGTTGCTTAGGATAAGGCATCCAATGTAATCGCTCAATATTCAGTAGTCTCCAACTAATTTGAATATAGTTGGTAGCTTCTCATCACTACCCAAACGACTAGGAGACCTCCAATTATCCTTCCAATAACTAGAAAAGCCAATTGACTTCCTAAATGACTACCTGTTCCATTTTGGTCGAGTGACAGCAAGTCTCTCTCTTGTCAGTTGTCCCTTAGGCAAGTTTTGTCACTTTTCATTCGGGGGTACTGTCTTTGAGTATGTTTCGTACGAAATACAATTTTGTCACACAAATTCTCTCTGAGCTTTTCACAGATAAAAATAGTTTTTCTTTGCTCAAGGTTTTCTTGTTTTAAAGTCTTCAACTCTTTCGACTAATTTTCAAGACCTAAGAGTTAAGTTTTCATCAACAAGATTCTAAAATCTTGGAAAATCGATTGGGCTTTACTCAGTGCAACCATCAATCTCTTGACTTCATCTTTCAAAAAAATATTTTCTGAAGAAAAAGAATTTTGCAATTTGCAAATATGTGAGTTTCTTTGAGAAAAGATCAAGATTAAAATCTTTTGACTCGGAGTGACACGAGTCAAGTATCTCAGATGCATGCTCTAATGAGATGCAGAACAAGATAACAAGATGATGTAACTGGTGTGTAGCAATCGCGGAAAGCTCCTACCTCGTCCAACTATATCCACATCCAGCTAATCCAAGTTGTATGTATTCCCTTTAGGTAGATTGGCTTTATCATGAACTCATCGCTAGGCCTCACCAGCTGGAACGATTATGAATTTTAGTTCTTCGCGGAGTGTAAACAGTGATTGTAGTTCTTTTGAGTATCGATTTCTGAAAAGAGTTCAGAAACCTCCTTCGAATTCAATTCTAGAGAAGAGTTCGAACTCCAAAATAACAACTCAAGTAAAAAGGCTAAGAGTCTTGTTTAAAAATACGAAATAATTTACTAACAAGGCTGATCTTCGCTAAAATTTTCTCAATCAAATCTCAACAATACAGCCAACCAACAAACCAATTAGCCAACCTATATTCGATACTCTTCTTCAAGCCTTTGTGAGTGCTCCTCTTCTTTTACACATTGTTCACATTTTCCGAAATTTACGATTTTTTGACTTCGTTCTGTGATGCTTCTTGTAAAAACGACTATTTTATCAATTGTCATTGCCATCAATTTTTGGAGTAGAACGTGTCTATCAATTGTCAAGTCCATTCTTCTGATAACTTCGGAGTTCTGATAACTTCACAACTGATGTCGGGTGTGAAATCCTTGCTTATAAACATAAACAATGTCATGAATTAGAAATTGCAAACCAATGTAAATAAACTAGTGTGTCAACATATAAACAATGTCATGATTAGAAATTACACGCAATAGATACCAATATTTTTCACTCCATACTAATTACAAACTTGATACATAACCAAAAAAACAGGAGTACATCGTACAATAGACAACACAATGCAACCCAAAACAAGGGAAAACGTCATAAAATAGCTGCTGCACAGTGAGATCATCTTCGCCTACTCTTTGCCTTGGTAATCCTGGGTTTGCTCATTTCATCCAGTGGCCTCCAAATAATATCGTCTAGATTGTTGCAGAAGTTCTTGTAGAACTGCAAGAAAAGAACGCTGAGTACATGAGAAATGTAATAAACTACCTAATGGATGTCAAAAAAAATAACAATGACCTTCAGATACTCTTCAGCATCTCCGGATGCTTTCTGAATGTCAACCATGATAAATGCCGGTGTAACTTGAAAAATCTGCTAAGGAAAAGGTGGAATGAATGCTTAGAAATGACATTAGGAAAGAGCAAGAGGGGGGGTAGATCTACCTCCATAATCACAGAGAAATGGGAAGTCCTATTTGCAGAAAGACCTTCAACTCTCATCTAGAAAACAAGGTGATGATGCATGAAATAAGAAAATCAACTCAGTCAAGTCAGTCCAACGGTTTAATGCATTTGTGTTGAAGGTATAAAAGCAACAGAAACAAGCACTAATTTGAAAACTAAAGAAACTAATATGTAGTCAAAGGAAAAGAGGGAATGAACAAGTGAAGATCAGATCAAGCACGATTAGATTTTCTTAAATTAATTCAGCAATGAAATTTATCATTTAAGTAGGATTAGAATAATATTAGATAATTATTTACAAATGTCCTCATCGTTTGGGATTCAGTTATCCTTTAGGAATAAGATTTGATTTCATTAGCTCTCGCGTGAGAAATAGTATAAAAAGTAGAATAGTAGTAGAATTCAGTACTTAATGAATGAATGAATTTATGAGAATTCTGGTTTAATTATTGTTCCATTATTATATCTCCTGGTGCTATCAGAAACTAACTGGCATTTAATGAGTATACAGTTTACCTTGAAATTCCGAATGTGCGTCTTGAAACCCATTGACTGGGCAACAACTTCCATACTTGAGAGAACAACCTTTGCTGGTTTTTGTGAAACAAATCGTGTTTGATGTTTCAGTGAATCCTGTTCGCACAGGACAGATATTAAATGTAAATTGGTTCTGCAGTTACGGCCTTGACAAACTAGCCACATTGGATGGTATAAGGCGAATTTAACATAAAAAAGATACTACTAATTTCAGATCTTTTATTATCATCGATAAAACTAAAATAAACAGAACAAAACAAACAACATTTCAACAGGCATTGTATGAATTGAAGAACAAGTACAAGGTGATGGTCATCTTACCTGCCTGCGATCAAACAAAGCTGAAAGGTTTAACCCTTGAGAAAGAATAATCAAGTCAAATGCATTGAGATCTAGTGGCCCCATATCGTCATTCCCACATTGCTCATTAGGATATTCTTCCTACAACATAGAAGAATATCATATGGAGTACTCAGTACTCACTAAAAGCTAGGCCCTTAATAGTCATAATTTAATATTAATAAAGTTCTTGCAAAGTTAATCATAAAAGAGGTGTATATCTAACACCTTTAACAACTTCAAAATATCAGTCACAATTGCCCATGGAACTATAGCTATTTGCTATCTAGAATGCCCGTCATTGACCAAAATCAATGTAAATGACTCCACAAATAGCAATGAGGCTACAATTAAAAATGTGAAAATATTGCTCAGCTGGACTAATCTTCTATAGCGGCCTCAACTCTCAGCTTTATCAACCAAAAAGAAAAGATCTTCTAGGCAAGAAGACAACGAGTTAAGAGACTAAAGTTTTAAATCTAGCATATACCCAAACTAGTTGAGTTATTTCATACCCACTGTCCCATGTTAACTGGTTTGTGATGTACAGCGCCAGTAAAAATACTTCCTGGATATTTCTTTTACTTTGACAACGTTTGAAAGTCACAAGAGCTAAAAGCGATAAATAGAAAAGCAGTGGATGGGGCGATCAGCTGAATCTAGTCCTTTACCTGAATACAACGATTAGCAAAGAACATTATATTACCTATTGCTGAAAACTGATTATGATATTGAAAAGGATCAATCCATGTAAGGGAGGGAAAGGATCTACACAGCTTGTTAAAGTAAGCAATTTCGCACATTGGTTAGTATCTGAATTCCTAATTTAACTTACACTACAGTTCTAGCATTTGCATAGAAGAAGTTCATCAGCACAAGATGTTCTGCTCGGATTCAGGGCTTGTGCAGAAAGCAAAACAACAAATTGATTCATTCACCAACAATTTTGATTATGTATTTATTTAAAGTGAAAGGAAAAACCAAGTTTAGTTTTGTCTAAAATCCAAGGTCCAAGAACAATCTCACTGACCTCTGGATCATCAAAAGCAGCATTGATATCATCCAAGTCAATCTCTTCAGTTTCTGTAAGTCCAACAGGATTATAATTCTTTTTAAACCACTCATCATTTCTGATGTCATCAATTCGAATCCGCTGCATGTATAAATGCATGAAAGAGAAGTTAGCACCGATTTACAGTATATATCACGAGAGCAAATATACATGGATAGTCATGAAAATCAAATTTCACTAATAGCCTCAACTATAATTATCAGAGAGTACTCTTACAGTTTCAGGATTTGGATCTAAAATCCGATGGATCAAGGATTTCGCTCCAACTGGGAACCAAGATGGACATGAAAATGCTGCATTCTCAATCTAAAAAAGGAATTTGAAACTGTTAAGATTACACACATACAGATATTTATTGATAGATCGCAGCCATGGAGGGTTTATGTTCGTTGGAAGAGAACTGTTGCGAATATTAGTGGTTTATTATTTTAGTTATTTGATCTGCTAGGTCAGCCTAATGTGCATGGGCCTAGGGTTTAATTAGGGTTAGTATTTATTGTTAAATGCAGTCATTATTCAGGAGCTTTTGATTTTATTATCTAGAATTGGGGTTTAATTACCTAGTTCTGATGGTTGTAAAACTTGCGTGGAGCAGTATTTCTTGGTGCTCAAGGAATTTGCATCGCAAAAGGTGGAACTTGGCGTGAGTGCCTTGACTGGTTCATCGATGGCCTGGTATCAGTTGTTGATGAACGAGTGCCAAACCCAAATTGGATCACGTTCAAGCAGGAGTTACTCATCCGTTATGGCGACGAATCAGCAATTAATGCATATGAGGCTTTGATTGCGATCGAATAAACAGGCTCTTTGGAAGATTATACTGTAGCCATAAAAAATAGAGTGTTGCAACTACCAGACTTCTAGGACGCTCACTTCATGGGATTTTTTCAGGTGGACTAAAGAGTTAATTGCGCGCCCAGAATCATGCATCATCACCGGAAGTTCGAGTGGGGGAAGCACGACTATTACAGATAATTGATAGTGGGGCGAGTAGCTCAGAGATTGAACCGGAAGTTCAAGTCTACGACATTGGTCTCAGTGATTCTGGGAGATGGCACACAAGTACACATGGGAGGAATATGCAAGAAAGTTCCACTTATGCTAGATGCAGAATTATATAATATCTCTTGCTATGTGTTTCTGATTTGTAGTGTAGATATGATATTGGGAGTTCGCGGCTGGATACCC
>JAPKLW010000585.1:0-25804 GCA_026898455.1 Plectranthus barbatus | reverse complement strand
TGATTTGTAGTGTAGATATGATATTGGGAGTTCGCGGCTGGATACCCTTGGTGATGTCAAGACCAATTGGAGCTACTTAACTATGTAATTCTCCATTCATGGCCATGCGCAAGGCCTACATGGGGATCCCTCCCTCACACGCAAGGTTTGTTCCTTTCACGAAATCCGCTCTATTGAGCAAGCTTCTAATGTTTAGGTTCTATGGTCTCTTGATTGGGGATGTGATAATGGAGCAGTTTGGAATATTAGAGTCCCTGTCACAGATATTGAAGGATTAGCAAGCAGCTATTATTTCCGCATACCCTGTTGTTATTTCAACACCAATGGGTCTTCCTCCAGCTTGTGATTGTGATCATCGTATTGTGCTTCAGCCGGGATCTCAGCCCGTTCCAGTCAAGCCTCATTGCTATAACCACAACAAAAGGACAAGATGGAGAAGTTGATGGCAAAGATGATCACAACCAGAATTATTCAACCTAGCAATAACCCATATTCTAGTCATGTAATCTTGCTTTGCAAGAAAGATGGATCATGGCATTTTTGTATTGATCAGGAATTGACAAAATCACAATATCTGACAAGTACCCCATACGAGTGGTGCGGGAGATACTAGATGAGTTGCTCAAGTCACAATGAGTGATATGTGTGTAAAATAATCTATATTTCGATGTTTGTGCATGCATGTTTGCGTTCATTTTACCCTCATATCATATGCTTTTCGTTGTGTTTTCGTGTTTTGTGTGATTTGGATTGTGTAGGATAGGTTTGAAGCATAATTCATCATTTTTGGCTAAGTTTTGGTGTAAAATCGACTGACTGAGTTGCAAGGGTTGCGAAGATCGACTGGGATGAGCAGGGGAGCAACAGGAAGGATTTCAGAGAGGATTCTCGACCGATCCTGGAGTAGATCGACTGATCTGGGCAGTTCAGAGAGGATGATCAACCGATCCTAATATGGCTCGACCGATCTTGTCTGTTCAGAGAAGAATTTCGGTCGATCCTGATCGAGACAGGAACGGGCTGTTTTGGCGGTTATTCAGTTTCAAACCATCCCGGGAGATCTAATCTCAGATGGGGAAATCCGGGGCTCTGCCAACTCATTATAAAAAGGGAAAACTCGCATTTGTGGAGAACTTTTGACACTTTTAGGAAAAATTTACATATTTTCTCTTTTTAATTCCATATCCCATCCACCTCCAACCCTAATTCAAGGTATCCAAGAGCAAATCTACGTCTTGGTGAAGGATTGAAGACTAGAGGGATAGATCAAGATCAAGCAAATCCAGTTGGGGAAGAAATCATTAGTACTTATCAGTTGTAATGGACCTCTTTCAATTTTACTTTGTACTGATACAATTGAGAGGTATATTGTTCTAATTCCATTTGGATGTTGATTTGGACTAGGATGCGTGAAGATTAGGTTGGATTATTGCATGTTTACCTCCCTCTTTGTGATTGAAGCATGTTAGAGCTAGTTTCCATTCAACTTGATGTAGGTAAGAGCCAATCATTTTGATAATTGACACAATAATTGCAGCCAATACGTGGATAGGCGTGTCGCGACTGGGCTTGAGATTTACTAATGATTTACTAGTGAAGTTTGAAGTTTACCTCAGCCTATGATAGGGCGGAATTTTGTTATCGAAGCATGTTTGAGTTTAACTTTTGAATTACCGAGTTTTGTATTTGGTTAATGCGTTGGACTTGACAAAAAGTTGTGAGTGTTGAACCTTGATATTGTCATATCCTTCTTGATTGTGAGAGGAGAGATTGAGAGCGAGAAATCTAGAACTTGCATCCATTCTCGATCTATTAGCATGAGCATGTGACTAGAAAATGATATTAGGCCATCAGTTCCTAGTCCTACCTTGCACATCGGGAGTATAAGGTGTTTACTTTGATCATTTGTTTGCCTTTCATATCTTTGACCCCGTGATTGAGCTTTATTGGAGAATTTTCTTTGATATTATTAGGACAAAGTTTGGGGGGGGGGGGGAATGAGAGTATGAGGGTGAATACGGTGTTGTGAGCTTGGGTTGGGAATTGATTGATTTGATGATATTTGGTATTGCATTTGATGAGGCATGAAAGGAAAGGCAATGAAAGAAGAAAGGTGCAAATCTTAAAAAATGGGCACCTACAAAAATTGTTGGTAAAGGAGATGGTGCAAGTCTTGAAAAATAGGCACCCACAAGAAAAACAAATGGATGATGTTATCATTAAAAAGAAAAAAAAAGAGAGAGAAAAAAAATGAAGGAAAAAGAAAGAAAAAGGAAAGATTTTTGAATGGAATAAGCCTCTCGGGTTAGTGGTTTGATGATGATGATGTGGGGGGATTCTTGGGAATTTGAGGAGTTTAGCTAATTTGGCCGAAAACCACCTACCTTTTAGATAACCACGTTATAACCAAAGCAAAGACGTTCTTGAATCTAGGAGCTAGCTCGTTGTAGTATAGTGGTGAGAATGGATGCAAGCTTATGAAAATCGAACTCAATATCTTGTGCTTGTGTGAATTGTCCCTATACACGTGAGAGAGTGTATTTCATTTCTTTTATCTAAATTTGATGAGTAGTTTGAGTCCTTAGCATTAACCATGTCTCAAAGTCAGGTGAGAATCTCGTTTGACTGGGGCTTGCTAAGATAATCGAGATAAGCTATGAGGCATTGCACAAGGTAGAATGATTGCTTTACTTTGTTTTGATTGAGGACAATCAAAGGTTCAAATTTGGGGGATTATGATATGTGCATAAAATGACCTATATTTCGATGTTTGTGCATGCATGTTTGCATTCATTTTACTCCCATATCATATGTTTTTCTGTTATTTTCGTTGTATTTTCGTGTTTTGTGTGATTTGGAATGTGTAGGATAGGTTTGGAGCATAATTCATCATTTTGGGCTGAGTTTGGTGGGAAATCGACCGATCTGAGTTGCAAGGGGTGTGAAGATCGACCGGGATGAGTAGGGGAGCAGCAGGAAGGACTTCAGAGAGGAATCTCGACCGATCCTGCAGAGGCTCGACCGATCTGGGCATTTCAGAGAGGAATCTCGACCAATCCTACAGAGGCTCGACCGATTTGGTTTGTTCAGAGAAGAATTTCGATCGATCCTGATCTAGACCGGGCGATCCAGAACGGGCTGTTCGGCGGTTATTCAGTTTCAAACCATCTCGGGTGATCCGATCTCGAACGGGGCGATCCGGTGCTCTGCCAACTCATTATAAAAAGGGAAAACTCGCATTTGTGGAGAACTTTTGACACTTTTAGGAAAAATTTACATATTTTCTCTTTTCAATTCCATATCCCATCCACCTCTAACCCTAATTCAAGGTATCCAAGAGAAAATCTACCACATCTTGGTGAAGGATTGAAGACTAGAGGGGGTAGATCAAGATCAAGCAAATCCAATTGGGGAAGAAATCATTTACTACTTATCAATTGTAATGGATCTCTTTCAATTTTACTTTGTACTGATACAATTGAGAGGTATGTTGTTCTAATTTTATATGGATGTTGATTTGAACTAGGATGTGTGAAGATTAGGTTGGATTATTGCATGTTTACCTCCCTCTTTGTGATTGAAGCATGTTAGAGCTAATTTCCATTCAACTTGATGTAAGTAAGAGCCAATCATGTTGATCATTGACACAATAATTGCAGCCAATATGCGAATAGGCGTGTCGCGAATAGCATGTCTTCATATGTATCTCGATCCAATCCATGTGCGGAGGAAGTGCATAGGTCTAGAAATCACGAGCCTTTAGGAGTGAGTTAGGGGTCGATAACGTAACTGTTTGAGATTTCTAATTTCATCAACGGTCGATTTGCGGGTACAATGGGAATTGGCTAGATTAGAGTGAATTGATCATCCATCTAGGGATTAAAATGTGTTTACATCGATGCTCAACCTAATCGGATCACATCTACGTTCATTTCAACATCCTTTCTTTGAGTGTTTGTTTGTCTTGTTCTACCAATTTGTGGAGAAAATCGAAGTGATTGTTTTGAGATTGAAAGATAATGATAGTTGGTTTAATTCATTAATTTATATATGTTGTTAGCTTAGGTTTAATTTGAATGCCTAGATTGATAGAAATTACTCAACGATTGTGTATTGCCTAGCTATTAGACTTTGTCGTAGTATCCCGATACTCTAGTGGGCGAAAGGGAGAAGTACCTGGATTGATAATTAAACCTAGCATTGCATTGAGAATTCGTGTGAGTTTTTAGTGCACATCAATGAGTCAGCAAGTTAGACCTTCGTGCACGATATCATCATATTCAAGTTGCATAGGACTAGCAATTCGAGATCATTATTGTATCAACCCATTAGGATCACAAAATTCTTGTATTTTGCTTGTGTTGTGTTCGTGTCGGGTCATGTTATCAAATATAATCCTATAGTCGTGTCATGCCGTGTTCATGTTACCCATCATAACTTTCTTAAAAGATTTTCTTGTTCATGTCGAGTTCGTGTTAATATCATATTATCATATTGGATTTTCAGGTTTTCAAAAGGTAAATATTGTGTTCGTGTCATATCGTGTCGCGCCATGTTCGTGTTTAGAGTTTAACGGCATGTGTCATATTCATGTTTAGAGTTTAATGAGTTGTGTCATATTTCAACCCATTATTATCGTGCATATTTGTGTCGGGTAATCGTGTCATGTCAAAAATTGTCAGCCTTATGCTGGCGTGCCAAAAACAACATTTCAAACCCATTTTGGACATCATAGGTCATGCTTTTTGGCCTTACAAATGCCCCGGCCACAATCCAGAGTTTAATGAATGACATATCCTTTCTTACAAGGATTTGTATTGGTATTCTTTGATGAACCCGAGAAAAATGCCTATAAGGACAACTGGAAGTGGATTATTTGGGTCGTATTGTTTTAGGGCACGACATGCGAATGGACCCCACAAAAATAATAGTTGTTACACAGTGGCCAACTCCAACCTCTGTCGGGGTTTGCAAGGATTTTTAGAAATAAAGGTTATAATCGGCATTTTATCCATGACTACTGTAAATTATAGCACTAATCACAACATTATTTAAGAAAGAGGCACCGAGACCATGGGTATGGCCAACCGACACTGAACTCTCCTTCCGGAATCTTAAGCAAGCTCTAGGGCACGGAGTGCAAATGGACCCCATAAAAATAATAGTTGTTTTACAGTGGCCAACTCCAACCTCTGGCATGATTTGCAAGGATTTTTAGAAATAAAGGTTATAATCGGCATTTTATCCATGACTACTGTAAAATTACAACGTTGATCACAACATTATTGAAGAAAGAGGCACCGAGACCATGGGTATGGCCAACCGACATTGAGCTCTCCTTCCGAAATATTAAGCAAGCTCTAACCACAGCACCAGTTCTTCGTACGCCCAACTTTTCTAAAGATTTTATAGTAGAATGTGATGCATTGCGGTGAGACATAGGGGTTGTAATGATGCAAGAACATCAACCTATTGCTCACTTTAGCAAGATATATATATATATATATATATTATCCTTATTTATCCTTATATATTCATATTTATTCATAGCCATATCTATCTCAATCATATCCATGTTCATCCATACATATCTAATTAAGGTATTGAGAAAGCCATAATTTGAGTGATACACAAGCATTGAGTGATACATGAGAGTTTGTGAGGTGGTAAGGCCTACTATTTTATTATTCATATTAACTTGAGGATTCCGAGTATAAAGATAATAATTATGATGCAAAACTACAGATGAAGTATATGATGAAAATTTTGAAATCTTCAATTTAAGAGTTTAAGGATGAGGAAATGACAAATGATACACCTTGGGAGAATTCTATTGAAGATAATAAGGAAGAAATCGATGCTCCGGCTACACTCACTATCATTAAGTGCAAGGGAAGATGGATACATAATGAATGAAGTCAATAGAGGAGATGGTAGTAGAGAGAAACAAAATTCAGGAATCTATTTTTGTAATTAGATTTGATTTCCTAGTTTGATAAGGATTAGAGTTCTATTTTCTCCCTATAAATAGAGCTTATTATTCATGTTTTTAATTGGATTTTTTAGATCAATAATATTTTGGTGAGCTTAAATTCTTTATTAACTCATCACGGACTTTGACATTCGTTTGTGGCGTCTTCACTATATCCTCAGTTCTTAGTTCTTCTTCTTTGAGTCGTAAATAAGATTCCATTGGGAATATGGTACTTGGAGAGTCGTACGAAATTGTTTACTTACATTTGTGGCGTCTTCACTATATCCTCAGTTGTTAGTTCTTCTTCTTTGAGTCGTAAATAAGATTCCATTGGGAATATGGTACTTGGAGAGTCGTACGAAATTGTTTACTAATATACAATGTTGTTGAGGTGAATTGCTCATTGGGTAATAGGAGTTCAATTTTGTTCTTATATGCGATTCTTTAAGTGTCGACTTGAAAAGTATTAAATTTTTACCTTTGTATGTTTTGTTTCTGCGTTGCGTGTTTGTGCGGCATCAATCTCATGGCAGTTTCCATTATGGTTAGGCCAGGATCGTATCATTAGTATCTGTTTTTGCTTTCGCATCCTCTGATACTGAGTTACAATTCTTATCCAACTAGAGAGGATTGCATCTATTAGATTCTCAAGCTTCTTGTAGAATTCAATTCTACTCCGTCGGGCGGTCATGCGAGAGCTTTTCGCACCATGCCAATTCCATCGATTGCTTGGGAGGACATTAGTTTACATTTTGTGTCGGGACTGCCGCAGTCCGGTGGAGTAGATTATGTGTTAGTGTGATACGCACGTTTCAGAGTTGAAGAAAATTAGGATAGATTAGATTTACTTTAGTTATACAATTTCCTTATTTGGTTTAAATTTGGGTTTTAGATAGATTTGATAGTTGGAAAGATTTGAGTTTTTATTTATATAGAATTACATCTTTAGCAGTATCTTTATTTTCTTGATCTATTATGATTCATATTTAGTAGGATCGAGAATTATTATTATTTAAGTCTTAGTTATTTTATAAGAGAATTTAGTATTAGGGCAGCGTAGCCAATTGGCCTCGTGAGAGGAGTTTTTGAGTCATTCGTTGTGTTTAGACTTTCGTTATTCAATAAATTTGGGTCCCATCTTTTCAGCTCTATCATGGTGGATCGTTACTCCAAATATGGTCATTTCCTAGGTCCATGCTATTCTTTCACAGCTAGGACCGTGATTAATTTTCAACTGGGAGGTAGTAGTGCAACTGTATGGTATTCATAATTCCATTATGTCGGACCATGACCAATTTTCTTGAGTTGGTTTTTAAGGGAGCTTTTTTGAGTCCCAAGCACTATCATCCAATAACAGATTGGCAAACGGAGGTGCTTAATTGTTGTTTGGAGACTTATCTTCAATGTTTCTTACTCGAGCAGCCAAAGCAATGGAGAAAATGGTTGTCATGGACTGAATATTGTTACCACATGAGTTTTCACACTTTAGCACGCACCACACCATTTGAGGTGGTCTATGGCCGGCCTCCGCGGCTCCGCAACGCAGTAGTTTCCTGCCAGGAAATACAAGTTCAGGCTATAGCAAACTTGTTCTCTCGCGATGAACCTCATCTCCAATTCCACCTCAAGCGTGCCGAAAAGTGTATGTTCGGGAGACAAGTAAACATTGTCGGAACATGGAGTTGCAGGTGGGTGATTTCGTTTACTTGTGATTTTGTATGTATCTCGATTCGACATTGTTCAAATAGGCAATCGCAAGTTAGTGCCACATCTCTTTGGGCCTTTTGAGGTTGAAGCTTGTGTGGGTTCGGTAGCTTATCGGTTGAAGCTTCCGCCATCTTGTCAAGTTCATCCTATTTTCCACGTATCCTTCCTTAAGTAGGCTACTAGAATAGTTCAAGTTGAACCGACCTTGTCGGCCGATCTCCTATTTGTTGATCCTCCTTGCATGCCGGAAAAGGTAGTGCAACGTAGGACAGTGGAGCATGAGGGGTTGATCAAGTGGATTAGGTTCGATAATGATGAGGTGACTTGGTTGGAAGTTGCAAATGTTCAAGGTAAATTTCCATATTTTAGCCTTGAGGAGTAGTTGATAGAGCACAACCATGGATGGTTTATGTTTGCGGGAAGAGAGCTACTGCGCAATATTAGTAATTGATTATTCAATTGCTTTTAGTTAGTTATTTTATTTAGTTATTACATTTGTTGATCAGCTCAATGTGCATGGACCTAGGGTTAGTATTAACTGCAGTCATATTTAGCAGCTTTTGATTTTATTATGCGGATAGTATTTCCATAGGCGACTTTTGAGGAGAGTGAGTTATCATACTCCGTTTTGTTATTTGCCTTCACAATATCATTTATAAATATATATAAATGAATCTTGCATATCACAAATTGATAGCTATACCCAAGGTAAAAGCATCGTAAGAAGATTACGTTTAAATACCTTCCCATATAATGTTGTCAAATCAAGCTCATCAAATGGTAAATATCCAGCCATCAAAACATAGAGGATGACCCCACACGACCAGATATCAGCTAAAGCACCATTGTAGCCTTTATGACTAAGAACCTACAACTCATACCACATAAATAGAAGTCACATCTTCCCAATGCATATCAAACTTTAAAGAAAAAGCTTTATAAAAATTACCTCTGGAGCAACATAATTGGGTGTACCACAAGTTGTTCGGAGAAGGCTGACTCCCTACAGAAAAAATTAGTATTAGTACCCTATGTCAGTATATAATTTGCTGAAGTTAAGCAAAATCATACTTCAGCAGGCAAGGCACTTAGCCCAAAATCTGATATCTTTAGATTCCCTTGGGAATCAAGCAATAGATTTTCTGGCTGCAAAAAAAGTGAAAGGTATTAAATATTTCAATTTTAGAAAAAATGTCAGATTTCCCTTTTTGTGTTGTGACAAAGAAACAAACCTTTAAATCTCTGTGATAGACTCCCTTACTGTGACAATAATCAACCCCATCAATTAGCTGCTGGAAGTATCTTCGAGCTTCAGATTCACCTAGTCGTCCATGGTGAACCTGCACGAGTCGTGTTAACATCAATACTAACCATATTAGCCCAATGACTGTTCAAAAACAAAAATTTATTAAAGTGCAATATATCTGGGTACAGCAGAAACTCACTATTTTATCGAATAATTCACCACCTGTGATGAACTCCAAAATGATATAGATCTTTGTACGGCTTGCTATAACCTAATGAAGAGATTTCATTGACTGAATTTGATATAAAACAATAGAAATATACATTTCTGTCAACAAAGCCAACAATGTTGGTTTTGGCCTCACCTCGTGTAAACGAACAACATACGGATGTCTAACACGCTTCATAATAGATATCTCCCGCTTAATCTGCATAACGAAAATGACATTACAAATTTCTCAAGATATCTGAATCAGTAAGTGGCTTTAACTAGATGGAAAATTGCCCAGTTTAAATACGAACAATGAAAAGTCTCTCAAATCTAGAAATATGTGTACTCTAGACACGAATATAAACAATAGCTCCTCCAGTATTCAGACAAAATTAAGCACAAACATTTTTCGAATGCTTAGAAAAAGATATTTATGATGAAATCATTCCATTAACAAAAATTTCAAATTTCCGAATAGAATCATAAGCTTAAGAAAGCTTCTGCAAATGAGAAAATTGACCACGATGACCAGAAAAAGAACCTCGTCCTTCGCTATCGACCTCAAATTTAATAATTAAAAAAAATAAACAATGAAAAGCGCGCATGCGCACAGCAACAAATCACAAGGAAATTTTATCCCCATCAATTCACGATACATGAAAAATAGCACAGAAATAAGAGAGCAACCTGATCAACCATCTTGTGCTTGATTATGGTGGAGCGATCGAGGACTTTCATGGCGACGCTCTCGCCCGTCTCCGTATTCTGCGCGAACTTCACCTTTGCAAATGTCCCTTCGCCAATCGTCCGTCCCACTTCGTACTTCCCCACCTTGCGCACCACCATTCTCGCTGGTTTTTTCGGATCACTATTCCCCCACCATTTATTCACAGTTTAACAACACAAATCATACGGTTCCAGCTCAAGAACACTAGCTGCTTTGCTTTGTGGCTTTTTGAATTTTCAAAATGGCAAAACAATATCAATCAACCCTTTTCAAGGGGTGAAGGGCAACTATAAAAATTATGAAGAAGGGGACAATGAAAATGGGTTTGTGGGGGAGGATTAGGTTTGGTAAAGTGGAAGGAGAGGGATCAGGGAGAGTAACAGCGCAAAAGGGCTTAGGGAGAGTTAAAAAATAGAAAGAAAGAAAAAATAACGGAGTTGATTGGAAAATTTTATTAGTTTATTTTATTATCACCTTTCCGACACACATGACACGTCTAATTATCTCTCATTTTATTAGCGGCAGCTATTTTTCCCTATATGATTGTTGTAGTCGGGTACAAGCTTCGGATACACGGCGGCCAGAAGACGGCGCTCAGCTGCTTCCGACGATTTTTTCCGGCGTGATTATGCTGAGGAAGTGGAATGAAAACATTGATTAATTTACAGACTGAGGACCAAGTGTCAACAGCTGTCAAGCCGTGTGATTTTTTTTTTTCCTAATTTTGAGCTGATTGTCGTTGGCGTGCTTTACGAATTTGCTAACTAATGGCAAAATTTCTTATAAAATATCTCTTTTTTTTTAAGCATGTGAGACGAATCTTTAAAATAATTTATATGTTTAGAAATATGTAGTTTGATGTTATGTCAAAAAATTAATCAACTGAAAATTATATAGAGACTAATAAGTAGATAAACTTTTACTTAAGATGAATTAACTGAAGACTAAGACTGAGTGTGAACAACTCTCAACTGAAGATAAGATTCAGTTCTTGATTGTTGGAAGGGCCATATATCCAATTGTCGAGCAGACAATTGAGGAAGATTCAGCGTTGACTAAGAAAACTGTTGGGTATAAGATCTGTGAAGAAGGATTGAAAACACTGCAAGTAATTATGTCTAGTACAGCAAGTTTTTACAAGTATTACTGCAAGTACTGCTAGTACGAGAACAAATAAAATAAAATGAAATAACAATATTAAATAAATAAAATGAAGTGCGATCAAGCACAGCCGAGTCGAGGAAGCCCTCTTCCCGCAAGACAAATTCGCCAACGTAGTGCTCGTTGAACGACGATTGTCCCCAAAGGTAAAACGGATTCTTCCTTTTCGAGGCAGCACCGCAATCGGAAAGGCTCCGGTGAATAGAGGTGAAATTGAGTTGCAGAAGAACAACGAAAAAGATGCAGCAATATGAGATTAAAGATGCAGTATCTCTGGTTACGTGAGCTGTCTGATGTTCGGGGAACCAGCAACAGGAGAAAACACAATGCATGTCTATTTATAGACATGTTCCACCTGGGGAAGCTTGTCTCAGCCTTGTCAGCCATCAAGGCTGAGCCGTTACAAGCGTGAGACACTGAGTAACCGACGCCATTAATGGAGTCGTTACAGGTTGAGTGCAAACCCGTCCAGGTTCATTTCAACATGTGCTAAATGTGGTGTAACCGTTCAGAATGCAATAGCAACACGTGGTTGACTCATCAGCCACATCACATGCCCATTGCGCACCACGTCAACTGGACTAGCCACGTTAAACATCCACGTGTCGAGCCCGCAGGCTCATTCCACTTACCCAAAAAGATAAGGCACCGTGGACCAAGCCAAGCCAAGCCAAGGACCCAAAAGCCCAAAGACCACCCAATGACCAATTTCCAAGAACTAAAAATCGAGACCGAGGTCGGGGTCGGGGCTCGAGTCACGGGTGCAGGCGCTCGGCCACCGGCCTCGCTAAGGTCGTAGGCCGAGGCGAGCGGCGCGCGAGACGAGTCACCGGGTGCAGCATACACTGCACACTTGGTTATTACACACCTCAACCATAATGGTTATAAACATAGATTAATTACTTTAATTAATAAATGTGGGATACACTTCATTTATTACATGTTCAATTCATGTAATAATCCCACCAACCGTGTCACTTCGTGGACTCATTTCTCACTCACTGGAATTCGGATTTGAGAAAATAAATATACCACGATCATCTACTCTTCGTGTAGATTATGTTGGTAATATTTAATTACGATGAAATTAAATATTTCACATCGGGAATTTACCACAAAGTACCCAAATTACCAACAAAAACTCTAAGATAGCTTACCGAAGAATATATATTATGTTGGGAGTGGTGTCCAACCAATATAAAAACTATTGGGTAAAGCGTCTGTCCAACGGTCATTTCACAGAAAAAGCTAAAAAGTAGGCAGGAAAGGAGAAACAACTACTTGTTAAGCTTTGGAGAGCGCGTTGTATGTCCAACATATCTATTCCATAGGCACACTATAAACAACCCCTTGTAGAGCAGACAAATGATTTTTCAAGAAATCTCGATTCAATCCTAATTTTTTTTTATTCCATTGAAACTTCAGAAAACTCTCAAGGATTCAAGCTTCTCAGATCTCTCATTCTAGAAATCCAGAAAGATCGTTCTTGAGAAGTTCTATTGCTTTTGTGCAACTGAAGCATGAGACCAACTTGGTTCTATAATGAAGAAAGGTGTAGAAGATCATACATGTTAGGTGATCTAGCTGTGAAGTTCATCACAGAGGTGTGGATGAAATCTAATGGTAGAGTCTCCTGTGACCGGTGTGATTGGTGGAAGCTGAACATCCCGTCTACTGAGGTTTCTCGTTATAAAGTTCGTACAATATGAATAGTGAGAATTATCTTCCTACTGACAGGAAGAAGAGTGGACGTAGGGATATCGAGATCCCGAACCACTATAATCCTTTTAATTTTTTACTACTTTCTTTAATAGTTATTCTTGTTTTATTCTAAGTTTTGAGACTCACCATTTCTCAACTAGTGAAGTATATCTTAAAGTTGCTTAATATTTGTTCAACCTATTTTAAGACGAATTAACTTGTAATTGAACTTAGGTCAAAGAATGCACAAAGAAGGAGGGGTTAGTTACCTTAGCCTAGTCGAGGTAAGAGCCAATTGTTGCTCAGTTATTTCTTCTTGAATGCGAGCAACAAAGGCTAGTAGAGCTCCCTCCTCAGAACTGTCATCATCTGAGTTTGACGCATGGTTGTCATCGTCATATGCAAGTCGGGGATGTCAGTCCCGGATAACATCGCCTCAACATTGGCTTTCGATACTCTTTTTGGAAGCTTATTTTCAGTTTCGCTCTTTCCACTTCTCCGTGTAGGGATTAATGAACCGAATCATAGATCCATTAACTCGGACCGTTCATTGATGTCAAAATAATTACCATTTAATAATAATAAATTCTAGCAGGCTCCTATGAATTTAATGCAATGAATTTAGGATTACTTTTTTATTTACATATCTAGATCTGAATCGCATTGAATGCGAATCTAATTCCACCACGCATATCAATTAAATATGCGGAATGAGAGATTAATATTTTGCAATATTAATTTCAAAATTTAATTGAAATAGAAAAAAGCACAAGAAATCTGTACTCCAAATTAAGTCTTCAGATCTGAATCCCTTGCTTCCAATCCTGCTACTGGTGAGGATTCCACAGGATTGCACAGTGCAGGACAGAGTCGAATTTCTTCCTCCCTCTGCACAGTGGTGTTGTCCCTTGTTCTCTCTCTCTAGGGTTTCAATTGTTGTGTTGTAACTTCTAGGACCTGAGGAGAGAATAACTATTTATAATACAAGAGTTAAAACTCTAATGGGCTTCATTAATCAATTATGTTGGGCCAGACCTGGTACCTAATGCAAATAATAATGTGGACCTTTAAATTAATTAATTATCATGTTCACAACCCAGGACATAATTATATTAATTAATATTAATTCTTTTTCACCGTAGAATTAATACTTACCTACTCTTTTATTACCACGTTATGAGAACATGCTACATTAACTTGATAAATCCTCATATTTAAGGTTACCAGACATTCATTCATTAATTAGAGCTTCTGACATGCTTCACATAATTAATTAATATCTTATTTTCCTGCGCAGTACCACTCAAATATTATCATCTATGCTTGAACTTAATCAGCCTGCAGGACTTTAGCACGACGAACCTTATTGAGCTCCTCAGGGAATGTCCCCATCCTATTACACGAATATGATAATCTTACTCCAGTCATCAGAACGTTCTACACACCATGACAAGTCAAAGCAACAATCGACCCGTGCATACTCGTGAACCTTTGTTAGGGTTTAGATTTAATCAAAATATGAGATCTTGTATTCTCTTAAGTCAGACAGAAGAATACATATCATTGTGGTCCAATCAATATGCAACCGCACATACCAACATATCAAGTGATCAAGACAAATCACTTCTATCCGACTATGCTGCAACCTGCACCGACAGACTTATCCTCAAGTTGTCTCGATTGTGATTACTATACTTATATCTCGCTAGGTCATGTGATCCATACGATCTTCTATGATCTACTACACTCTATATGATCTACCTATCGACAAGATAAGAGGATACTATTGTTCTCGCATTTAAGTTTGTTTACAAATAGGATATAAAGATGAATGTATACACACTGTAATAAATTATTTCAGTATACAAAACCCAACAATCTCCCACTTATACTCAAACCATTATAATCCACTTTCTAGAATATACAGTGTGTCTATCTAGCCTAGCTATTACATTAACCACTATTAGTGGTAAACATCCACCTCAATCCTAGCCCACGAAACAGATAACCATTTCTTTATATCCAACACATTGTTTCCAAATAGGAGAATGTCGTCCACATATAGTGAAAGGAACATCACGCTCCCACTGATACAAAATTGGTATACATAACTTTTGTTCTCCAACTGTGAAAATCCATAGGACTTAATCACATCGTTGAAGCGTAAGTTCCACAACCATGAAGTTTGTATAAGACCTTACAAAGACTTCTTGAGCTTCCAAACAAGTTGTTCTTCGCCTTTGTGCACATAGGGATGTGCAAAAACCGAACCGAACCAATGAAATTCGGGCGGTTCGGTTCAGTTCAGTTTTCGGTTAAAAATTTTGAAAACCGATTTACTATCGGTCGATTTTTGGTTCCAAATATTTGATCCGAAAAACTGACCGACCGATAGTAAAATTAAATAAATTAAAAATATTTATATATGTAATATATTTAATATTAATTTCTTATTAGTTATTTATTCCCTTCTCATCCCAACCCTAATTTCTAATTCCCACCCCGCTACCCCGCTCACTCTCAATTCTCAGAATCACTCTCGAGTGCACACCACAACACACCCCTTGTCGGCCTTCGACTTGCGAGCCCACCGGTGTGGTTCCAAGCGCCAGTGACAAGCCGACGACAGTCAGGTGACGAGAAGTCACCGGCGTGCTGCGGTGCGAAGATGGAAGAACCGACTCTCAATCTGCGCACTCAATGCCTGAACCAACTCTCTATCTTCACCCCATTGCTTCAACGAGTAATCAGCTAGTTCAAATCATTCTCAATTATTTTTTTCTTTTTTATTGTATTTTCTTCCCTGAACCAACTCTCCAATCTTCACCCCATTGCTTCCCTTTTGTGTTTGATATGTAATTATGTTTGGGTTTGATTTATACACTCAATGTTTGGGTTTGATTTGTATTTCCCCGGCCTCTTCATCAGTTGGAACCGAAATCGAACACAACCAACCAAAATGATCGGTTCGGTTTTCAATTCGGTTGGAAAGGTGTTGATCCCTGATCAGAGTATGAATAATTGTGCAACGAAAATTTTACTAATTATTTACACTCTAAAACCGGGGGTCAGTTTCCCAGTTTCTGGTTTATAAAAACTGTGTTAGCCGAAAGTTTAATTTGATAGTTTACAGTTATACACTTCAACACTTTAGAGAAGGGTTGAAGGTTTCAAAACTCAGTTGAAAACTGTGTAATGAGAAAAGTAACGAAAGCTGTAAACTGAGACAGGATATTACAGTGGTTCGGATCCTTAAATCCTACATCCACTCTTCGGAAATTAATCCGGTAATTCACTAAGTAATGAAGTATACACTCCTCACGATCTATAGCCAATTACTGCGAAAGCCACCATCCGCAATAAACTGGATCACTCGCCCATGTAGATGATCTTCACTCCTTCAGTTCCTCAAAGCTAAGTAGGCACCTCAAAGTCTTCTCAGAACTAGCAGTCATCGGAAATGGATTGAGGACAAACCTCTCTTCTCCTTCTCCAGTGAATGGATGATTAAGTTCTTCTCAGAATACTCGAGAGTTGGCAGTAGCCCGTAATAACATGTTCCTCTTCAGAGAACCAGGTTGCTATGTTCTTCTTTACAAAAGTAAAAACACCAACAAGTAAGACTAACTCGATTAGACTAAGTCCTCGTGTAGATAACACGTGAATCACAAATGATTCAGTAAGCAAGAGAGCCTCGTGTTCAAGGATTGATACATGGAGTAAATGTCGTTCACTTAAGAGCTTTGAATGCTATATAAGGATTCTCCCAAACTATTACAACTCGATTATCCTATATAAGGATTACATGAAGTAATAACTCTAGGACCTAAACTTTGGTAAACAGTTTTGACACATCAAAACATCAAATTTGAGGTGGGATTTCTACATCAACATCTAACAAAAGGATCGGTTCGGTTTTTGGTCCGTTATATTTATAAGATCGGTTGGTTCGGTTGGTATAATTTCGGTCGGTTTTCAACCGAACCAACCAATTGCACACCCCTATGCGCACATAACCTTCGGGTTATTGCTTATAGATGTCACGGTCTTCTTTAAGGTAACTGTTTATGATGGGATCTAATGGACTGAAATCGAAGTTTGATTGAAGATAAAATTGGGTCAAGATGGATTGATTTAATTATTAAATATGGGCTAAATTTTAATTAATTTTGAATTTATAGTTTAGTTTTAATTAATTTTAAATTTTATTTTATTCAAAATAATACGATCCTCGCCGGAAGGTAAAGATTGCAGGCCAGGAACTTGATAGAATATGGAACGCACGTGGAAACGAAAATAAAAAAACTGATATGATGGTTGAAATTCAGCACCTTTGAAGTCAATCCTCAAAGAACCGTAGGCAAGGACGAAACGAACCCCTACGACCCAATAAGCACCTCACCTCAACAACACTGAATATGGTGAGGACGCCACAAATAGATGTAAAAGTCTGATTGATAAGTCAATTTTGAATTTCAAGGTAATCCGAAGAAATTCATGAGTTTTCAGAATTGGATAAATAACTCACAAAATTATTATTGAACTGAAAAACTGAATAAATTAGTCCATAACAAGGCCTATATATTGGCAAACTTAAATCCTAATAAGGAAATCAAATCCTAATCTAATAAGGAAATCAAATCCTAATTTCATAAGGAAAACAAATCATAATTTCAAAAGGAAACTAAGCATCTAGAATAAAATAAAACTCAAAATTAGTTAAAACTAAACTATAAATTCAAAATTAATTAAAATTAAGCCAAAATTTCATAATTAAATTAATCCATCGTGGCCCAATTTGATCTTAAATCAAACTTTGATTTCAGCCCATTGGATCTCCATTATTCCCCTCCTCTTCAAAGTGAATTGTCCTCAAATCCATGTCAACACTAGACTTAATAGACCATCTTACATCATTGCCCTTGGTTGGCTTGTTTGGCACACCATAATATTCAAACTCTGACAATTGCTTTTCTTCATGCATCTTGTTTTTCAAACCAATAGTCCTCATAAGAATGGATTGAACTATGTTCCTCTCAACGATCTCCTCAATTGACTTTATTAATTTTGTCTCCATCTTCCTCGACAATTGATTTTGATTTTGTATACCCATAACTTGACTGTTAAAGATAGTTTGTGTAGCCGGAACCTCGAACACTTCATTGACTTCAATATGACTCTTCAAGGATCTAGCATGTCTCGCATCCTCTTCTTTGGTCTCTTGAATTGGCTACATCGACTCAGATTTGGTTGCCACCAATGCTTCAGCAGGAACCTCCAATGGTATTTGAACTGCTATATGTTCTTCCTTGATCTCTTGAACTGAAGCACGCATCGACACAGACTTGAGTGCTATCAATGCTTGCTCCACTATTGACTGAAGCTTGTCAAATGACGAGTAACTGTCTGGTTAATTCTTGATGGAATCATATACTGAAAGCATTATTATAGGCATATTATGTACAAGGTTTATTGTTAATATACTGGGAATCATGAATGTTGTATGATCATCTCCTGTCTGAATTGACAAACATGTTTCACAAATGCTCTTATCCTCTTATCTCGTCGATTTAGAGATCATACGGTGTGTAATGGGTCACGGAAGATCGTATGAACCGCTTGACCTAGTGAGATATAAATAGTTATCATAGTTGAGACACTCCCTGGATAGACTGTCGATATAGGCTACAACATACGCGGTAATAAGCAGCTTATCTTGATTGCTTGGTATGTTGGTGCGGGGGTGCGCATAAATAGGATCTAAGTTAAGATCAATTCCTTTATTTGACATTAAAGGAATCTTGATCTTGGTGGCTTGACGAGATCCTAAGCCTATATAAAAGTACGGAAGTATACACATGTTGTGTGTCACTTTGAGATACAGTGAAAGACTCTGGTCGAGCTTGTATATCTATATCTTGGGTGGTAGAAACTTGTGTATAACTATCTAGCACTAGAACTAGGTAACCTCATCCAGGATAGGATGGTGACATTCCCTGAATAGCTCAAAAAGTTCATTATGCTAAAGTCCTGCAGGCTGATTAAGTTCAAGTATAAGTGAAAAGAAATGAGTGGATTGACTCAGGAATATAAGATGTTAATTAATTTAATGTCTTGTCAGAGCTTAAATTAATTAATGAATGTCTATAATCTTAAATTTGGGGATATAATGAGCCTATACAACCCGTTCCTCATAACGTGGTAGCAAATTGGTAGGAAGTATTGATTCTCTGGTGGCATGAATCAATATTAACTAATTAATTATATTATGGGTTGAATATGAGAATTAATTAATTGATAGACCTTATTTGCTATTTTCATACTGGTCCCTAGTCTGGCCCATGAAAGCCCAAGCCCATCTAAGATCAGATTTTTCCAATAAATAGGCCCCAGGTTCTCAAATCACAACACAACACAAGATCATAAGTTGCTAAACATCAAACCAGGATTTGGGATTTGTGATTGGCGACTGAAGATCTGAGAACGAGGAGGAAATTCTACTTCTCGACATGCACGCAATCCGGAGGGAATCATCACCAGATTTTTGGATCGGAGCTGGGATCCAGATAAGAAGATTAGATCTGGAGGATCTTTTTGTTCTTCTCTCTCCTCTATTTTCAAAATTAATATTATTAATTTCATAGATTTAATTCATTCATATTGTAGGATTAAATCTTGTTGCACAAGAAAGAGGATCAATGATCTAATCTCTGCGCATCGCGTTCTTCAGTTTCTGCAATCCATGTATTCCGCATAAACCTTCTTATGCATATTCAATAGGAGCATGCTAGGATTAATAATAGGCATAGTAATTTATTTTGATATCCAATTATCGATCTGGGCTTACATGGATTAATTGATTCAACTCACGACAACGAACTCCCTTCAATTGGTATTAGAGCAAGGTTGATTTAATTGGCTATATCGCAAAATAATATTGCCTATGATTATGCACGATTATTATTATTGAATTACTATGAATGAATGATTTTTAGATTGAAAGCTCCTCTTTAGCTTTTTGTGGTGCATATTCATATCTATCTGCAAGGTGGTGGAAACCAGCAGATGAGGCAGCATATGGAAGCACACTGGAATGAATGGAAGAATGAGGAGGTCCAGACTGGATGGAAAATGAATCACAAAACAAACGTGTTTGATGTTTTCTACAAATTTCTTGGTGACATTGCAATCCGCATGTTACAATGCGAGGTCGGCTCATATTCTGAAATGAGCAAGAAGAAATACTCATTGTTGATGGCTATTGATGATGAAGTACACGGAAACTGGGCAGAGTTTGTCTTTTAGCATTTGTTAGACAACGTTGGGAGGAAGAACACGATCGAAAGTAAGGGAACTTTTGCCACTAATGTTGGGTTCGGACCGAAAGTGAGTTATTTGTTGGAGAAGGTGTTAGAGGTGGTCGACGATGGTGAACTCTTAATCCTAACTGACTTCATGCCACTGATAAGCTCGTTTTTCTACTCACTTATCGCTTTGTTTTTACTTTCTTTTATGCATTTTATTATGTTTTCTTGAATAAACTGAGCATGAGTGTATATTAGAGGGTATTATGCTTGCCATGGTGAGATTTTACAGGTTTTAGGCCAAATCCAATGGAGAACCCGTACCGAAAGCAGCAGATGTTCAAAGAAACAGTCACTACTTCTTCCACCGCTGGAATCTGAGCTAATGGAGCATGGCATTTGAAAGATCTTTGATTTAGCTTTCCAACGCAACTGGAATCGGATCAATCGGAGTTCGGACGCGAAAGTTATGGCGAAAACCGTGAGACTGCGCAGAAGGGTCGGAAGTGGCGGAAACGTCTCTATTTCGACCGAAACGAAAACCATCTCGGCCGGGCCGAATTTTCCATCTCGGCCGGGGCAGAGTCCATCTCGGCCGAGACAGACTGTTTTGGCGAGATTTGGCGAGATTTTCATATATTTTGGGCGAGAATTGCTTGGGGAACAAGATATACATCAATTTGGAAGCAATCAATCATACCTTTTGAAGATATCTCAACCCTACTACTATATAAACTCTTCAATAGCTCAGAATTAGCATCCCATCTTTTATTCCATACTTTATTTTCTGTTTTCTTTAAGTTTTGCTAGAATTCCTCTTTACTTTTATTTGTCAAACCTTTATTTTTCAATGCAATCTTTATTTTTCCTCGCAATGTTTACTTTTAATATGTTAGGCTAGAACCCTAAACAGGTTCTAGGGTTTCTCCTTCTGTGATACATGTTTTGATTCAATTGTTCAAACCCTTTTATTGGTTTAAATCCTATGTTTTTATTTCAAATCTATTTTCAATTGAAGGATCGAGAGATGAAAATTGGAATAGGTTTTAGTTATTAATTGAAGGACCGAGAGGTGAAAATTGATAATAGGAAGTTAGGGTTTAATACTTTTGATTATCTGTCCGACCAAGAAGATTTCAATTGTAGGATTAATCTGGATTTTTATGAAATTGTTTAACTTTGTGTGTTTGAGACCGAGAGGAGATAACCACTAGTTAGTAATTTAGGATTTAATTGCCCGACCAAGGAATTAATTCCACATTAACAGATTTTCCACCAAAAATATCTTTTCTGGGTTTGAATATTTGTTTCTTGCATGTTGATCAGTTTGGTAGATTTCCCTAGAATCTGTGCTTTTTAATATTTGTTTTTATCTCTTTAATTTCCTTGTTTTGAAAACCCAAAACCCTTTTTAAATTTATTTACCCAAACAAGAGTTCTGAAAACCATCTCTAGTACATGAATCCCTTCGTAGCACTATCCCTGTGGGTTCGACAACCTTAGGGTTTTACAAATTTATTTGCTACTGTTTCTACAGTTATCAGCCACCCAACACGATTTAAAAGATTCCGATTCTGTAGAGGAAGGTGGTGATGGCGATGAGGAGACTGAGTCTGATGAGAGGGAGGAGAGTTTTCAGAAAGCAATAGAAGATCTCCCCCAACTGACTAATCTTAGGGAGGCTACAGGCAAGCCCCCTATAAGAGTCTAAGGAAAAAATATCAAACTGAGAAGCCACCTGTTACAACTAAGGATATTTTTGAGGGAGTGAGTATACCTATTAATGTCAAGAAACAGAGGAATCCCACCTCTAGGCCATTGAAGAAGCGCCCGAGAGAGGTGAGAGGGTGGTTGTGGAGAGGGGTAGTAAAGGGGTAAGGATGGAAGAAGAGCTGAGGAGGAAAGCTAAAGGGGATGCTGCCTATACCAAGAAGGGCAAAGAGAAGGTGGAAGAGAGGAAGAAGAGGAATGGAGATTATTTTGATCCTAACATGGATACATCTGCCAGAATGAAGCTGACATTCAAGGATCCAAAGGTGACCTTTATTCAACAGCCAATCTTCCCTCCTCTCTCTGATACACCAGAAGATGTTGCATTTGCTCATCTATACATAGAAGCCCATGGCTTCGATCAGCATCCGGAGAAACAGACCGAGCACCCAACTGTGGAAGTGATGGTTGAAAAGAAGATTATTTAAGGGGCGACCGACCTTTTCCAACCGGCGAAGGAGACTGCTGCGACAGAAACTGAGAAAGTGGCAACCGACCTAGTTAACTGGCGAGTCTGGAAGCTCAATTAGAAAATCATATTCTGGAAAGTGTTCTTGTTGATCAAGAGAAAGCCTTGAAGGAGAATGAAGAGAAGCGGGCGACCACCATGGATAAACTGGAAAAATCAAGTGAGAAAGTAGAGGTGGCTACACAAGGGAAAGCCTCCTCCAAAACTGACACTGAGAAGAGTCAGCTTCAAATTGAGTCAGGGCATGTTGAGTCCTCTCGAGGTAATAACGGAGGTGATGCTGAAACTGACTTGCCTTCTGATTACTCCCTTACACCTTCAAATAAAGAGATAGAGCTGACGAATTCACCATCCATGAAGAGTTTGATTTATCCAAGGATATGCATGGGGTGTAGAGGTATCACCCGTGGAACTCGAGGGCAAAAGATCAAATTTATAAGCCCAGTCAGTTTGGTGAGTATAAGGTTCCTCTCAGTGGGCTCCCGCACCCGGAAAATTCTTCTAAAAATTTAAGAAGCTTGTCCCCACTGATTGTCCTTACTGATGTTGGGGATGCGAAGTTAATCCCATGGGCAGTAGAGATATCTGATCGGGTTGAGGAAATAATCACTGAAAAAATCAATTTACTCTACCCTGATCTGTTTGAGGAGAAGGAGACTGAGCTGATAGATGTGCCAAAAGAAGAGTTCAGGTGCTGAAGACGCTTTGATCTGGTCAAGCATGAGCTTAATGAAGAAGATCATCCAATAATCCAGACCAGATTGGGTCTGACTTTTTGAAGATCGGAGGAAGTTGTGGGCGAAAGAGTGGAGTGCTCAAGCTGAGTCTCGCCAGATGAATGAGAGGGAAGTGAGAATGAGGCTTCTGACCATCCATTTTTCAGGAAATAAACCTTTGATGAGAAGAATGCCTACCTGGATGTGCACAAGCTCCCTCCAGATGATTTTTCCTTTGTGTCTGATGCCCCCATTTATGCACTTCCGATATCTCATGTATCTCCTACCCAAGCTGAAATTGAAGAAATGTCAATACCATCTCCAACTCTGGAAGCCTATCAAGAAGTCATTGCTACAAGAACAAAGAAAGTAAGGAGGCTTTCTAAGCAGCAACGGAGTGTGGAAGCTTAGTTACAAAAAGCTTAGTTAAAAATATACTAGAATATAAAATTATACAGTAAAATAAAAGATGAGAAAAAAATAACACTATAATAGTTTTAAGATAAAATAAAATAAAAATTTCTTAGTTCAATTTATATGGTCTATGTTACTATTTTAGGTTATTCCAATTATATGGTCCAGATTCTTTATTTGGTATTATTTTTTTAAAGTACTATTCAAATGCATCATTGGATAATTTTAGAATATAATGAAAAATTGAGGTTAATTAATTCTTTTAAATAATGATAATGTTGGAAGTTTGTCTATAAATAAATATATATATATATATATATATATATAGAGAGAGAGAGAGAGAGAGAGAGAGAGGAGTGATCATGTAAAAAAAAATTCTCCAGTAAGATAAAAGAATAAATCATGTCCATCAGATCTAAAAAAATCAATGGTTGATATTTAATCAAGCAACAATTAAAACGCAATCAAGCAACAAAATAATCAAGCAACAACTAAAGCACAATAAAGCAACATTGTAATCAAGCAAAGTCATGAATATAATCAAGCATCTTTCTCATTTTCTCACGTTAAAGTTTTTCTCACTGGATCCGCTCCATATATATATATATATATATATATATATAGAGTAGTGATCATATGAGAATAGTTTTTAGTATGAGAAATGAGAATAAATCTCAGCCTTTGATTTTGTGATTTCAACGCTCATGATCTATTTCATTCCGTGTGCAGTTTTCCTCGATTATCCTACAGTTTTGCAAAATTAAGGTTATTTTTGTAATTTTAGCTTTTTTTTAAATCTGAAATAGTATCTTATCAGATTTTTTATTCCTTTCTTCGCGCGATTTGATTTCTTCTTCCTTCTTTGTTCGATTTGATTTATATTTCTTCTGTTGATCATATTTTTTTCTTTGTTTCTGGATTTCGCATTCGTGTTCGGTCTCGACTTTGTTAATTGTTAATGAATATAGTTTAAAAAAATTTGTTTTATTCAGATCGACGTTCATTTTTCGTATTATATTGTGCATCTTTAGTGTTAACTTTGTGCATTTTTGTATCTTACAAGTTCATTTATTCCTTTCTTCGCGCGATTTGATTTCTTCTTCTTCCTTCTTTGTTCGATTTGATTTATATTTCTTCTATCGATCAGATTATTTTTTTTTATTTCTGGATTTCGCATTCGTGTTCGGTCTCGACTTTGTTAATTATGCATGAATATAGTTTTAAAAAAATTATTTTATTCAGATCGACGTTCAATTTTACTTTTATATTGTGTATCTTTAGTGTTAAATTTATGCATTTTTGTATCTTACAGGTTTATTTATACCAAAGTGTGTTGATGAGATAAAGCGTTTTAAGGGCAGAGTTTTTAGAACTGTTGATGATGGTATTGAGTTTTATAGGGACTATGTTCGTGTTGCTGCTTTGAAGAAGAAGATGTTTAATTTTTTTTAAATTCATATTTATGTAAAAATGAAGTAAATCGGGCTAAAAATGAAGTAAATCGGGCTTAAAGTGCAGGTTGTTGTTTGTTTTTGAGTTTTTTTACAGTTTTAGCCTTTAAAGGCTAAAACTGCAGGATATTGGGGCAAAAATGCCGCGTTTTTCAATTTGCTGAGAATGAATCATGTTCGTCGATTTGATGAGATGGACGCGCGAGATCTATTCTTATTTCTCATAATAACTCCTAATCTCACCTAATCACTACCCTATATATATATATAGAGTAGTGATCATATGAGAATAGTTTTTAGTATGAGAAATGAGAATAAATCTTAGCCTTTGATTTTGTGATTTCAACGCTCATGATCTATTTCACTTCGTGTGCAGTTTTCCTCGATTATCCTGCAGTTTTGCAAAATTAAAGTTATTTTTGTAATTTTAGCTTTTTTTTAAAAATCTGGAATAATATCTCATCAGATTTTTATTCATTTCTTCGCGCAATTTGATTTCTTCTTCCATCTTCGTTACATTTGATTTATATTTATTTCGTCGATCAGATTTTTTTCTTTGCTTCTGGATTTCGCATTCGTGTTCGGTCTCGACTTTGTTAATTGTGCATGAATATAGTTTAAAAAAATTTGTTTTATTCAGATCGACGTTCATTTTTACTATTATATTGTGCATCTTTAGTGTTAACTTTGTGCATTTTTGTATCTTACAGGTTCATTTATTCCAAAGTGTGTTGATGAGATGAAGCATTTTAAGGGCAGAGTTTTTAGAACTGTTGATGTTGGTATTGAGTTTTATAGAGACTACGGTCGTGTTGCTGCTTTGAAGAAGAAGATGTTTAATTTTTTTTAATTCGTATTTATGTAAAAATGAAGTAAATCGGGCTAAAAATGAAGTAAATCAGGCTAAAAATGAAGTAAATCGGGCTTAAAATGCAGGTTGTTGTTTGTGTTTGA
>JAPKLW010000584.1:426222-437394 GCA_026898455.1 Plectranthus barbatus | reverse complement strand
TTCGCAATTTATTAAATAAAAGGTTGGAAAAATACGGGGCGTTACAAGTTTATATGTGAAGACTATGTCCACAGTTTTCTTGAGTATCCAAGCCTTGATAGGAAAAACTGTCTGCGCGGTTTTAGTGACCTTTGCTTTGCTCTTCTTGTCTTCGTCTTGTATGTTCGACAGTTATCTCGTCTGAATAGCGTCTTCTTCAAAAATGTTCCAAAGTTTCGATGATTTCCTACTTCTTAGACTATTACAACTCGATCATCCTATATAAGGATTACATGAGGTAATAACTCCAAGGCCTAGACTTTGGTATATAGTTTTGACACATCAAAACATCAAATTAAGGTGGGATTTCTACATCAATACCTAACAATTTCCCCCTTTTTGATGTTGTCAAAACCGTACCCCTAAGTCTATCTAAGTCGACGAGAAGATGTAGTTGATCTGAGTTTACAAATTTTTCTATCTAACATTGCTCAGAACTGTGCTTCTTCTACACTCGACCTACTCTAAATGATCTTCCCCCTTAATGGGATAATAATTCTCGATTAAAATCAATCAGTTTAGAGCGATAAGAGAAGAAGGATTGCTGATCACACTGGAAAATGTGAATTCAGCCAGTCAAGAATCAAGGTAAGAGACAATGCGCAGTTGTCTTTAAACCAACAGTTTTTCATATTTCATTAGATATGATCGATTACAAGTACATGAAAAGTTTTAAAACTGCAGTAATAAAAGACTTCCAAAACGCAAACAAAACAGAAATAATTTATGACATTTGCTTAATTGTCTTGATTCTTGTCCTTCTCCCTTTCTTGATTCGAGGAAACTGCATCTTTTGGCTTCGAAGTAATTGTGGCAGCTATGGAATACAAACCATCTTGCGCCTTGAAGACTGAGGTTACTTCTAAGAGGTACTTCCTAACTTGCTCTCTGGAAGCTATTAGTGCTTCCAGCTTCATTTTAATATCTCCATCCTGCTTCCTGTGCTCTTCTTCCTGCTTTTGGTATTCCTCATCTCGCCTTCTTTGTTCCTCTTCTCGCTTACGATCTATTAAAGTCAACTGCAGCTTCAACGACTCATCCCTTCTCTCTTCCCCCTTTTTGACAAGATCAAACACAAGAGCCATCTACTGATCCATTCGATGATCTATCTCTTGTCTCATAGCATTATAGGGTAGAAGGTTTGCCGCGACAGAAATAGGATTGGGAAACAGGATTCCTTCAACTGTGGCTAATGCTCTAGAGTCTTCAGCTGCTGCTTGCTCTTCTTTTCACTTGATTTCAGCAGCTGCTGCTTTACTGCTCGTTGCTTTTGTTCGGTTGCCTCATTCAGCTTCTTTATTTGATTTTCTTCTTCTAGTGCGAGAAGGGCCTTCTTTTCATAATAATCGCGCACATGTTAGCAGTGACTAATGAATTTAATTTGCAAGAAACACTTAGCCAATGCTCTCACAACTAGAATTTCCAATGTACGGGTAGTAGTAACAGTGTAGGTTAAGATTTGAGACAAACGAAAAGTTTGAGTTAGAGCAGCCTTTTATTCTCTCCAGATTATCTCTTCTTCCTCTCTTCGTAGTCTCTCCATCTCCTGTGCTTCTTCATCTTCAAGGTCTAGGAGTTCTAGTTGGATCTCATCGGTCTGTGAATTCAGCCATATATGCAGATTTTGTATATTCACAAGCTTCGCATGATTCTCATTTATTCTGCGACGAACATTCTCAAGGTGTGTTTCACCTATCGTTCGTGCGGTAGTGGCTGAGAGACCTAAATTTTTTGTAAGGAGTTTTGATAAAGTCAGTCATTTGACAGTTCGTTTAGCTGGTCTTCAGCAGTTTTCAGAACTGACTTATCTTGTATTATAATTTCCTATTGAGGAAGTGGCTCTTGAGTGGCAACAACTTCCACTTGCAGACTGTGATTGACAGTTTCCTCAACTGGTATTTATGGAACCATTCCCCCTATCTCTGAGGCTATCTGAATAATCTGCTTAGGTGACGAGGGTGATGGTTGATGAGCTTTTGCAGTTGTACCATCGGAAGATATGGAGGGAGTGAAAGATTGTCGAGGAGGAGATTCGCTATCTGAGTGAGATGGACTTTGAAGGTCGATAATAGGCAATGTGTTGTCTCCTGTGTGTCCTTCACGACCTTCGATCTGCTTTCCTTTTCTAGTACTTTCTCTGTCTTCCTCCACGGTACTTGTAAGTACTTATAGCCTTCATTTCCTATTTCCCGTCTGAATCAAGGTAGTTTCTGCTTGTATCGGTTTCCTTGTAGCAGCTTGTGAACTGCAATCCTTAATATCATTTACCTCCAACTCATCACCGTCTTCTTGTTGATGTTTACGCTTACCTCCTTCTACAGCTTTCCAATGGATCTTGTCACTGTGAGGTAAAAAGTCGGATGAGACCAGGCATTCACCTTCTTCTCTAAGGCCAATCAATTTCTCTATCAAGTAGCTAATATTTAACCCAAAACCAACTCCGAATTTGAATCTATTGGTCTCTCGAATGGTCTCATTCTTTCTAGCATTCTCAAGAATACGCCCAAAAATGAATTCAGCCCAGTTTCCACCGGGACCATCATCCAATACCATCATAACAGCATACTTAGGCTGACTTAGTTCCAAAAAAGGTCCTGCACCGTAGTAGAGCATCCTAAGTGTTATCTCACTTAGAGATTTGTAAAGAGGCCTCAATTAGGAAACCCTTGTAGGTAAGTGGAATATGTCTTTATGCTCGGGCTTCTTCAAGACATTTCAATGTCTCTCCCTTGCCCCGTCATCATTCTTCAAGTAATTGGCTATGTTCTTACCAGTTTTAGGTAGGCAAAAGAAGTCGACAATAGTATCTGCACTTATAACCATTGGAATTTTGTTGACCTTGGTTTTGAAGGATTTTCCACCTTTGTCAACAATAGCATTCTCATAAAATTCGGCAACGCAGTGAGGCTTGAATCTATGAGGACGGAACTCTAGAAACTATATGAGCTGTTCTTTGTGCAGCTTATCATAAATTTCCTCATATAAACACCAATAATCAAGTTCTTTGAGATTTAGGATTTTCTCCTCAAAAACTTGACTTACTCGGATTTCCTTGTTCGAGAGATTGGCAGCGTCGAGTATGTCATTTGATAGGCGCTTTAGTTTCCTATGAGTGATATCTTGGGTAGCAGCACTTTTCTTTGATATCCCTGATGCGCTTGGACCTTTGCCTGATGAAGGCTTTCTCTTGCCCATAATGTACAGAATATGGTTGGTAGATGAAGATACAAGATTGAGAACAGGACGAATTTTATATGAGCGGGTGCAGAAATCGATGACACCCTTATCAAATCCACTTTTGAGCAGAAACTGTGAGAGAGTTTCATACCATGCTCTTGGTGCTTACCTTAATCCATATAAAGCTTTCCTAAGCTTGTAGACTTGATTTCCTTGCTCGAAACCTTGTGGATGTTCGACGTAGACTTCATACTTTAATTCGTCATTGAGGAAGGCACTCTTCACATCCATCTGAAGAACTGCAAAGTTGTGGTATGCTGCATATGCCAGGAATAACCGAATAACTTCCAGTCTGGCAACTGGAGCAAATGTCTCATCGAAGTCTATTCCTTCGCATTGTGCGTATCCCTTTGCAACCAATCTTGCCTTGTTTCGAACAATAGTACCGGTCTCATCTCTTTTATTCTTGAAGACCCACTTGGTACCAATCACAGACTGATGTGTAGGTCAATCCACCAGATACCACACATTGTTGCAAGTGAACTCGTTTAGTTCTTCCTGTATCGCATTTATCCAGTCTGTTGATTGAAGAGCTTTTGTGATCTTCACTAGTTTGATTTGAGATAAGAAGCAAGACATCAATGATGTCCCTTGTCTGTTTCGAACAGGATTTCCAATGTCATCGAGGATGGCTTCTTTGGGATGATCTCTTAGCCAACTTGACTTCTTCACAGGTACGGCTTCAGCACGGACAGCTGGATCTTCCAAAACTGTAGGATGTTCCCCTTGGGATAGTTCACTTCTAGATTTTTAAACTATTTCTTCTTTTGCTTCAAAAACTTTTCCGTCTCCTTGATCTAAAGCGGCTTCACTTCCTTGTTCTGGAACTGCATCCTGATTAGCATCTGGATTTTGAATGGCAGCTGGCTCATCAACTGAGTCTGCTTCCTTGGTATCCTCAAGGTTGACTTCCTTGGGGTCAGCATGCTCTGCTTCCAAAACCGTTCTTTGTGTTTCAGGGGACTTCTTTTCATCTGGATCTTCTATGTTTAAGATCTTTAAGGCCTCAGCAATGACATTTGCATCATCGGCCCTCTCGACTTCTTGGGGTTCAGCCGAGGCAACCGGAGTCTCAGAGTTATCATTCATAGATCTAGTCAGAGGAACTGTCAGATTATGGTCAAGATCATTTATATGTTCCTCATCGACATCCTTGATCCATTATTCTCCAGACTCAGTTCTTGAAGTGTCCTGCGCACTAAAGTAGCTTCATCAAAAACAACATGACATGCTATTTCCACAAGCTGGGTTGTCTTGTTGAATACTCTATATCCCTTATATGAAGGATGTCCATACCCGAGGAACACTCCTTCATCAGCCTTAGGGCTGAAGGTATTCAACTTAAACTTCCCATTATTGTGAATATAACAAGGAGAACAGAAAGCACGAAGATGAGCTATATAAGGCTTATGACCATTGTAGATCTCGTAGGGAGTCTTGTGCAGCCGCGTGTTGAATGCACTTATGTTCTGTGTATAGCAGGCTGTCATTAAGGCTTCTCCCCAAAATCCTTTTCCAATGTCTATTTCGGCCATCATGGTTCTCACTTCTTCTTTGAGTGTTTTGTTCCTTCGCACAGCAAGACCATTTTGTTGAGGAGTTCTTGGGGCAGACTTCTCAAGTCCAATTCCAATCTCAGAGCAGAAGTCCATTAGAGGTCCATTGCAAAATTTGGTCCCATTGTCTGATCTTAACCTCTTAACTTTCACTCCTTTGTCATTCTGAAGACGGTTGATCAGTTTTGGATGAAGAATTTTGACTTCATCCTTGGACTAGAGGAGCACCACCCATGTATATCTTGAGTAGTCGTCAACAACCACTAATGTATATCTTGATGGATTTATATACTGAAAGCATTATGATTGGTATATTATGTACAATGTCGATTGGTTAATATACTGGGAATCATAAATGTTGTATGTTCATCTCCTGTCTAAATTAAGAAACATGTGTCGCAAACGCAATTATCCTCGTATCTCGTTGATAGGGAGATCATGTTGTGTGTAGTAGATCACAGAAGATCGTATGGATCGTTTGACCTAGCGAGATATAAATAGTTATCACAGCTGAGACAGTTCCAGGATAAACTGTCGGTGAAGGCTGCAGCATACGCAGTAATAAGCATCTTATCTTGGATAACTTGGTATGCTGGTGTGGGGCACACATTGATAAGGACCTAATTTGAGATCGATTCTTTTATCTAGCATTAAAAGAATCCATATCTCCATGGCTTGATGAGATCCTAAACCTAAATGAAGGTACGGAAGTATATGCAGATTGTGTATCACTTTTAGTTGCAGTGAAAGGCTCTAGTTGAGCTTGTATATTTGTATCTTGGGTGATAGCAGATTGTGTATAACTGTCTGGTACCGGAACTAGGTAACCACATCCAGGATAGGATGGTGATATTCCCTGAGCAGCTCAAAAGGTTCATTATGCTAAAGTCCTGCAGGTTGAATAAGTTCAAGCATAAGTGAAAAGGTTTGAGTGGATTGACTCAGGAATATAAGATGTTAATTAATTAAATAGCTTTAACATCTAATTAAATAGCTTGTCAGAGCTTAAATTAATTAACGAATGTCTATAACCTTAAATGTGGGGATAAACCGAGCCCATGCAACCCGTACCTCAAAACGGGGTAGCAAATAGGTAGGACAGTATTGATTCTCTGGTGGAGTGAATCAATATTAATTAATTAATTATATTCTGGGTTGAATATGGGAATTAATTAATTGATAGGCCCTATTTGCTATTTGCATTCTGGTCCCTCATCTGGCCCATGAAAACTCAGGCCCAATAAATAGGTCTTAGTTTCTCACATCACAACACACCACAAGATCATATGTTGCACACAGCAAACCATATTTTGGGAGTTGTGTTGATCGACTAAGATATGAAAACGAGGAGGAAATTCTGCTTCTCAACCGGACAAGGAATCCGAAGGGAATCTTCACCAGATATTCGGATTGAGTTGGGATACAGATCAGAAGATCAGATCAGGAGGATCGGCTTTATTCTTCTCTCTCCTTCTTGTTTTCGAAAATTTTTAATTAATTTTCACATATTTAATTCCCTTTATCTGTTAGGAATTAATCTTTGTGCGCGGGAAAAGTGATCAAGATCAAATCTTTGCGCACTCGTTCTTCAGGTTTCTACAATCCAGGTATTCCGCATAAACCCCGTTATGCATAATCAATAAAAGCATGCTAGGAATAATCATAGGCATAGCAATTTATTTTTTATATTCCAATTATCGATCTTGGCAAACGGACTTCGTGATTCAGTTCACGAATCCCTTCATATCTTCGTTTTCCAATTATGGGTGAAGTTACTGCGCCAAACAAATCCATGTGGAGAAATTCCAAGATCCTCTCTGTGCTCGTTGTGACTGGTCTAATCTTGAAGGAAGCTTTCGTCTGTGTTCCGAACTAACATGCTTTACATACTCCTTCTTTCTGGAACTTCTTCTGTGGCAGTCCTTTAAATAGATTATGCTTAGCCAGATGTCAGATTGAGTTGAAGTTCAAATGACTTAATCTCTTATGTCGTAGCCAGTTTGCTGCTTCTGAAGAGCTGAGTGCTATGAGGCACGTTCCCTTTTCTCCACTACACCAATCTACAATATAGAGGCCTCCTCATCTGATTCCTCTAATTACGATTTTGTGAGTCACTTTGTCTATTATGTGACATTCAGAATCTTCAAAGCTGACTACATAGCCACTCTCACTCAGTTGGCTTATGCAAAGAAGATTATGCTTCAGATTGGTGACCAAGGATACGTGCTGAATGATAATTCCATTATGCTTCACGCATCCTTTTCCAATCACTTGTCCCTTTACCTTGTTTCCGAAGCTGACTGTTACTCCTTCATACATTTCAAGGTTCTTGATCAATTCCTTTTCTCCTGTCATGTGAGCCAAGCATCCGCTGTCTAATATCCAGGTCTTTGCCTTCTTCAGCGGACTCATACCCTGCAATACATAAAATTTATTTAGATCCCCGTATCCTTTCAAGTACTGCAAGGTCAGTCATGTGGATCCAACCTTTTAGTATCCACACTTGTTTCACTCTTACAGTTCGTGAAACTAAATTACCCTTCTGTGTTTGATCAGCCTTTCTTCTAACAAGGTGTGTGCTGGTTGAATGTATGTTGTTTAAAAATGTTGTGCGTGAACTCTTCTAACAAGGTGTGTGCTGGTTGAATGTATATTGCCTATGATTTGTGTGATAGTTATTATTTAATGAATTCATGAATGGTTTATGGATGGTATGTTTGTGTTTTCGTCCTTGTGGTTCTCGGGTGAATTCGCCCTTTTATAAGGATTCATTTTTCACCCACGAGATAAATCTGTCGTTAGATTTAAATTCCAAAATTTGTATTAGGATGAAATTCCATGTAATTTTTTAAATTTTAAATTAAATCTGTAAAATGGAGAACGAAGAACACGTAGAACGAAGAACACGAAAAATGTTCACACGATGGAGCGCGGCAGCGCAAGATGGCGCCGGCACAAGGGCTGTGCACGGTGGTCGTGCAATCCGCGAGGATGATGACGAAGTGGTGCAGCAGGCCGGCGAGGCACGGGGCGGCCGCGTGCGGCGGTGCACAGCGGCGGAACCCTAGAGTTCGCCGCGTGCGATCGCGCTGGCAGGGGCAGCACCCTGCGCTCTCAAGCATAGTTGCAGGAGCGCCGGCAGAGCACGCCGGTGGCACGCACGGAGATGGAGGGCAGTAGCGGCCGGGGGCGGCGGTCAGGTGCGCGCGCACGGTGAAGCCCTAGGCTTTTTGCGTGCGCGGCACCTGCGCAGGCCTGCGCACGTCACGGTGTAACTTCTTCCCTCCGACGGTCGATTCGTGCAGGCTTCGGACCGTGTCTCTTGCATGATTTTTCAGCGAGCTGCGGGGTCGGCGATGGAGAAGATGGTGGCCGGCGTGTGGGGCGACGGTGGCGCATGCCAGGGCGGCGACATGCAAAGGGGCGACGGCAGTGGCGGCGGTTTTGCGGGCTACAGCCATGGGACGTGCATGCATGGCTGTTGCACAATTCCGGCGAGTCCACGGTAGCGGTGGGTCGCCAGCGGCGGTGGTTCGCCGGTGGTGGCTCGTTAGGCCGTGTTCTCGCGGGATATCGGGCTTGCAATGTGTGCCCGGCCCGCGATATGGTTAACTGGCCCAGTTGTCCTATTTTCTGATGGATCAAATCTTAGAGGCCCAATTTTCAGAAAATAAAATTAGATCACATTCCAAGTAGTGGGAGCCCAGTTGAAGATCTGTGAAATAATTCTAAAGTGTAATAGATAGAATTATTTCTTAATTACGTATCATGAGGCCACGAGGACATTTTTTTTTTGCTTTAATATTTGTCTTCGCATGATATATGTGTTTAAATTAGTTGTGCAACATATAAGCATGTTGTAGATAATAGGAGCACACTTAATGCTTTTATTTACAGCTTTAAAGCATGCTTTGTGATTTATTTTATGTAATTAATTATAACTATAAATTCGGGGTTCATGCCATGCATGATAGAATTTTAGCAATGTTATAATTATGGCTACATAAAATAATTTGTGCAATTGAACCTTATGAATGTAAAAATTACTAAGCTCATTATTTAATAAGACCTCCACAAAGCAATCCTTTATTGGAAGTGGGTAATTTTTAGGTAAATGTCTACATGTGTAGCTTACTTAATTTATTATTCATAAGTTCTAATAGATAGGATTTCTTAAAACAAACATTTAATTCATGTGAGAAGTGGGAGTTCATGCGTATACGTCTACATGTGTAGCTTCCGTATTGAGCTTTCATAAGTTCTCTAGGGATTGAATTAAATAAGACAGCCTTATTATAAGGGATCAGGGTGTGTCCTAGCAGATCCTTATATGGGAGGGTTGGCTTTGGTGGTAAGCTAGCTTAGATATTATCCAGAGTATAACTCATTTGTGATGTCCCTGCTCAGTAAGATAATATGGTCTTAAGTTAGTCTCCAATTATTAATTCCATTTGTCTAAGGAACCCGGGCATGGATTGGAATAAATGGATTGGAATTGAAAGATGCAGTCTGGTTAAGTGTTTTGTTGTAAACGTCCACATGTATTGCTTGCAATAGTAATACTTAGGCAAATTGGAGGAAACATTAATATTGTTTTATCATAAGGTTTCAAATTTAATTATTTCAATTGTTTGCGACTATGTTTTAATTTCTGCTTTAATTTATTGTTTTCAGACTTGTCTTTACCAAATGTGATCAATATCTTAGCACAAAAGAAATTAACCGGTCCCAATTTTCAAGAATGGAAACGCAACTTGGATTACATCCTTATTGCAGAGGAACACAAGTTTGTCCTTGATAAGCCTCGTCTGGTTGCTCCCACTAATGCATCGACTGATGAGGAAAGGAACTACTGTAATAAGTGGCTCAAGTCAAACAATATAGTGAAATGCTATATGATGACTACAATGTCTTAGGTACTTGCACAGCAACATCATTCATATGATAATGCTTGTGACATAATGGACAACCTCACAACGACCTATGGTGTGTCAGACCGAGCTGTCAGATTCAATCTCATGAGAGCAATTGTGGGAAAGAAAATGGCGGAAGGTAGCTCGGTAAGAGAGCACGTGGTGAGCATGACTCATCTCATGGATGAGCTCACGCTGCACGGAGGTGGTATCGATGCGGAAGCGCAGGTTGATATCATTCTCAACTCTCTGCCAAAGTCCTTTGAGAACTTTAGACTGAATGCTGTCATGAACAAGAAAGAGTACACTCTTAACGAATTACTCAATGACTTGATGGCAGCGGAGTCAGTGATGCTTCCAGAAAAGGTTGCTTTGGCTACTTCAGGAAATCATCCTGTTGCGCTGGTTGGCAAGAGGCGCAAAGGAATGTTTAAGAAGAAATCCAAATGTACAACTTCTATGAAGAAGTCAAAGAGGACACCAGGCGTGCCTAGGAAAAAGGACAAGTGTTTCAGATGTGGCAAGGCTGGTCACTGGGAGAAAGATTGTCAAGTCAGGAAGACTGGACAAGGTGCGTCATGTGCATTTATAACAGAAACATGTTTAGCATCAGTTTCTACCCATTCTTGGGTAGTGGATACCGGAGCTACTTATCATGTTTGTTATACTTTCTACGGATTCAGGCCGACAAGGCAGCTAATGCATGACGAGATTACCATCTCAATGGGCAGCGGAGAGCGAGTCTCAGCAGTCGCCATTGGAGATTTTACTTTATGCTTTTAAAACAATGTTATTATTTTAAGAGATGTTTTATGTGTGCTGGTTTTTCGGCGGAACTTAATTTCAGTTTTCAAGTTGTTTAGTGATGGATATTCAGTTATTTTTCATAGTGGAGTTTCTATCATTGGAAATAATTGTGTTATCTGTCGTGGTAAACTGATTGACTCTCTCTATGTTGGTCCCGGTTTATCAGAGTGTATAACGTTACGCAGCGGAAATATTGAACTTATAAGTTTAACTTGCACTCTGTCCTGCTGGTTGCTCAGCTGACTGGCTGACTGGCTGGTCAGCTGATAGCTCAACACTTGGAATATTTTAAGCCTAGTTTGCACAGTTATCAGTTTTCAGATATACACCAGCACTTGAGTGCTGGGTTTCAAATACAAATTTAAATACTGAAAGCAGATAAAGGCAAAGGATTTTTATAGTGGTTCGATCAACTGATCTACGTCCACTCTCCAGTCGACTCACTGGAAATTCACTATAAGAGTAATCCGGTACAAAGTTCCTACGATCTATCTCCAGCTGGTAAATGCCCCGTCTACCAGTCCACTGGATCAACCGCTCCCGGTCCTTGTCCTTCTTCAACTCTCGTCAGATGGATGGAGTGCGAGCACGTCACTTCAACCTCCTCCTCTGACTGGTTG
>JAPKLW010000584.1:320793-426212 GCA_026898455.1 Plectranthus barbatus | reverse complement strand
CAGACGAATCTTCTTTTTGTCTCTAAGACTCTGGGAGAGCGAATCTTCAATTCTGCTGGTAACCTCCGACTGGTAGAACATACTGGTGATCTTGTGCTGGCAGTCTCTGCTGGTGACTTAGCGCTTGCACAATCTTAGTCTACCAATTTGTCTGGATGTTAACTCTTGGAATCTCCCATGACTGGTGGCTTCACCGCTGGTGAATAGTGTCAGCCAGAACACGTATTCTGCTGGTAGGATTTGTCAGCCTCCTGCTGGTGAAATCCTTCCAACTGGTGAACAGTAGCCAGTCATTAGCTCTTGACTCCATGCTGATGAACAGTGTCAGCATGGGTCTGTCAGTCGTCTGCTGGTGAAATCCTTCACCAGGTAAGAGATTCTCATGCTGATGAACAGTGTCAGCATGAGTCTTGATCAGCTACGACTTACAACTCAAAAGACCTAAACAGGACTTTACATTTTGAGAACTAGAGCTATCTAGAGACAACACTGACGCTGGTTGGACTTAGGATTTGATCCACCAAAACACTTAAACACCAAATCAAAGATCTAAGCTATCAACTGGGGAAGGGAAACTTAGATAATTTTCCCAACACTCTATATCATTGATTGTATGCATAAATCTTCCGTGAATGTTGCAAACTCATCCAATAATAATAATCATTTAAAGAGAAAATTTTCTTCCGATGAGGATCAAACATATCTCTGGCACTTGAGACTAGGTCACATCCATCTAAAGAGGATTAAAAGATTAGCATGCGATGGGATCTTGGATTCTTTTCAAGTGGTACCGCATCAAATCTGTGAATCGTGTATAGAGGGAAAGATGACGACGAGGCCTTTTAAGGCAAGTTAGTCTCGAACAGAGGATGTGTTCGAATTGATCCACTCTGACTTATGTGGGCCAATGTCCACGCAAGCTCGTGGAGGTTATGAGTACTTCGCCACATTCACTTACGATTACTCAAGATTCGAATACGTCTATTTGCTTCGCCACAAGTCTGAATGCTTTGAGAAATTCAAAGAGTTTAGGACTCATGTAGAAAAAGCTAGGTAAGACTATCAAGACACTACGATAGGATCGTGGTGGAGAATACCTCAGTAACGAGTTCTTGCAGTACTTGTCAGACAACGGGATTACATCCCAATGGACTGCACCAGGAACCCCTCAACAAAACGGTGTGGCGGAAAGAAGAAATAGAAATCTCTTGGAAATGGTCAAGTCGATGATAAGTTATGCAAGCTTGCTGATTTCGTTTTAGGGATATGCCTTGGAAACAGTGGCCTATTTGCTTAACCTGGTACCTTCTAAATCAGTTCATAAAACCCCTCAAGAACTATAGTATGGGCGAAAGCCAAGTTTGAACAGAGTGAGGGTTTGGGGTTGTCCAGCATATGTGCTGACAAAGGAACCTGATAAGTTAGAAAGTAGGTGTAAGTTGATGCTGTTTGTAGGATATCCCAGGTAAACGAAAGGTGGTTACTTTTATTGTCCTGAGAATCAGAAAGTGGTTGTCAGTACCAAAGCAAGATTCTTGGAGGACGAATATGTAAGAAACCACAGATCCAAGAGTGAAATTATCCTCCACGAGCTCGTGGATAAGGAAGCGATTCCATCAGGAAAGCCCAGTCACTACAAGAAAAACAGCTTGTAGCAACGATAATGCTAGTGATAATTAAAATTTTGTCACTAAAAATACCTCTACAGTAACAATTATTTATGTTGTCACAAAAAATATAATTTTTGACAATTTTATATGTTGTCGATATTTATTATCACTAAAGTTAGCGACAATAATAATTTTGTGACTAAAGATGCATCTACAACTATAATTATTTTTTCGTCCCAAAAAATATAATTTGTGACAATTTTACATGTTGTCACTATTTTTATCACTAAAGTTAGCGACAATAATATTTTTGTGACTAAAAATGCATTTACAGCAACAATAAATTTTGTCATCACAAAAATATATAATTTGTGACAATCTCATAAATTGTTAGTATTTTTTGTCACTGTAATTAGTGACAATAATATATTGTGACTAAAAACACCTATTTTGTGATAATTTCTTAAATTGTTAGTATTTATTGTCACTATAGTTAGTGAAAATAATATTTTTCTGACTGAAAATACCTTAATTTGTGACAATTTCATAAATAATATTAGTATTTATTGTCACTATAGTTAGTGAAAATAATATTTTTACGATCAAAAATACTTTTATAACGTTAATTACTTATTTCACAACAAAAGACACAATTTATGATAATTTTAAATAATTTCACTAATATATAAGAATAATAATATTTTATGATTAAAAAATATCTAAGTTATATTTGATATTAACTCGACTATTTTCCTCGAGTTTTAAAATTATTAATCATATTTGAAATCTCAATCATACCTAATTAAAAATTATAAATGCTTTAAAGCGTTTCAATTTTTAATTATTCATTATTCTGATTAATAAAATTAATTATTTGTTTTTTAATCGTTTAATTTTTCAAATACTTAATTATATGAAAATTGTCGATTCAGGACCCAAAAGATAGTTTAATTATCGATTCAGGACCCAAAAGATGATTTGTCAATCCAGGACCCGAAAATCATTCAATTCTCAATACAGGACCTCAATATCAGGTCCTGGATTGAGAATTGTATGATCTTTTGGGTCCTGGATTGAGAATTTTTTTGATCTTTCAGGTCCTGGATTGAGAATTAATCTTTCGGGTCCTAAATCGATAATTAAACTATCTTTCGGGTCCTGAATTGATAAAACTCCTTAATTATACTACATGCAATTTAATAAATTGTATTGTACTTTTTATACAATATTGAATGTGTAATAAAATATAAATGTTTATATTTGAATGGAATTAATTATAATATTTTATTATTATAATATTTAATTATAGTATAAATATGTGTGAAGTGAATTGATATTTGAATATATAATTTTGTGGAATTAAGAGACATTTAATTTTTAATCAACAAATATTTATATAAACTCAAAATTATAACATAACAAATATTCCAAATATAAATTAATAATGAAAAATAGAGAAACTCGATTTTGCCTAATTTCAAAATTAAGAAGTTTGATTAAGTCAAAATTTAATTTTTAAAATAGTGGAATAAGTAGATTAACATTTATGTATATTAATTATAATTTTTCAACAACAAATTGATTTGTGGTGTAATGGTTTGATGTAATGGATAATTACTGCGATGTACTGTGTTCAATTCCTCTTACTTACATGTTTATTCATTTATTTTTGATTGATTCCTCAGGAGGCGGCTCAGGGCAGGTTCGACTTTATGATGGACCAGGCGCGAGGTGTGGTGTGACCTGGCTGGGTGGGGGGCTTGGATCCGGCTTGGTGTGTGTGGTGGTGGAGTCCGTGCCTGGTCCAATCAGGCATTGCAGGACACGGTGTGCTCAGGTTTGGCTTGTGGTGGTCCGGGTGCGAGGCGGCAAGTTCAGAGACGGGCAGGGTGGCTTGTGGTGGTTAGTCCCGGTGCGAGGGTCAGTGCGACCTGACCAGATAGGGGGCGGATTCGGCTTTGTGCGACCAAGCGCGAGCCCGAACCATGCAACTTGGTCTCGGGTTCGTGCAGTGCGACCGGGCCACCATGTTTCGGATTCCGGCGGGTTACTAATTAAAAATATTTTTTTTTAAAATAAGATTTTGTGAAATAAATAATTTGTCACTATATGTATAAATAATAGTGATAATAATTTTGGGTAGCTATAAATCAAAAAAAATAGTGACAATAATAATTGAGTTACTATAAAATTAAAAAATAGTAATAATATCTTTTTGTTGTTAAAACAATATATTCTAGTGACAAACACAAGTGTCACTATAACATAAATTATAGTGACGATTATTTACTGTTGTTACTAAAACTTTTAGCCACTATCAAGTAGCCACGACATAGTGACGAACACAAAAATTGTCACTACTTTGATTTAGTGACAATTTTTATATATATAGCAACAACTATTGTCTTGGCTATACATCATTTTTTTTGTAGTGAGTGTTGTGGCAAATCCACCTATAATAGGTGAGGCAATACCAACACTGCCATCAATGCAAGGTATGGGACCAACGAGTACTGTGCCAACTACTGACACGGCTCAGATGCCTCGTCGCAATGGGAGGGTTGTCCACCAACTCGAGAGGTATATGTTTGTGGGAGAGTCTTCTGACTTGATCCCGGAAAGCGGACTGGATGATACCGATCCCTTGACATATGACGAGGCGGTATCTGATAAAGATGTAGACAAACGGCTGATCGCCATGGATTCAGAAATAGAATCCATTACGGCTATGGATGTATACCAGAAAACTGATTTGCCAGATGGCTATCGATCCATAGGGTGCAAATGGGTATACAAAAGAAAGAAATGAGCGAATGGTGAAATTACAGCTTTTAAAGCAAGGCTGGTGGCGAAGGGTTATAGTCAGAAAGAAGGTGAAGACTATGACGAGACCTTCTCACCTGTAGCCACGCTAAAGTCCATTCGTATACTCCTAGCTATAGCAGCACATAAGGACCTACAGATCTGGCAGATGGATGTCAAAACTGCGTTTCTAAACAGGTACCTTGAATAAGGTAGGGACATTTATATGCAACAGCCAGAAGGTTATGTGCAGAAGGGCGAAGAACATTTGGTCTGGAAGCTAAGAAGTCGTTGTATGGACTTAAGCAAGCTTCATGATCATGGAATCTACATTTTGATGAAGTGATTAAATCCTATGGATTTTCACATTGTTCAAACAAAAGTTGCGTGTACCATCTATGTGTCAGCAGAAGCGTGGTGTTCCTTGCACTTTATGTAGATGATATTCTCCTAATTGGCGACAATATGGAAGTATTGTCGGGCATAAAGGGGTGGTTATCCGAACAGTTTCATATGAAGGACCTTGGGGAGGCAAGATACATCCTAGGGGTAAAAGTATTGCGGGAGCGCAATAAGAGGATGCTGACCTTGTCTCAAGGGTCATATGTGGATACTGTGATTGCCCGTTTCAGCATGCAAACTGCCAAGAAAGGCTTGTTACCCTTCAGACATGGCATGCATCTTTCCAAGGATCAGTGTCCGGTGACATAAAAGGAGATAGATGAGATGAGCAATGTGGCGTATGCATTAGCCGTAGGAAGCCTCATGTATGCAATGCTATGCACGAGGCCAGATATCTGCTTTGTTGTAGGCATGATAGCAAGATACTAGTCTAACCCTGGACAGGTGCATTGGACCGCGGTAAAGCACATACTCAAATACTTGAAAAGGACTAGAGACTATTGTCTCGTCTATCAATGTCAGGAGTTGTGCCCTATGGATTATACTGATTCGGATTTCCAGGCAGACCGAGACAAAAAGAAGTCCACCTTTGCCTATGTGTTTACTTTGGGAGGTGGGACCAAATCATGGAGGAGTGCAAAGCAGAAGTGCATTGATGACTCCACCGTGGATGCAGAATATGTGGCAGCTTCTGAAGCATCGAAAGAAGCAGTATGGTTTCAAACTTCCTTCAGTAGTTGGACATGATTACTAAGCTGCCCAAGACCATCACGGTATATTGTTATAATTCAGGAGCTGTGGCTAATTCAAAGGAACCACGAACTCACAGAGCTACAAAACACATTGAAAGGAAGTACCATATTATACGAGAAATCGTAGCAAGGGGTGATGTGCTAGTAGACAAGATTGATACAAAATATATGTAGGGTTTGAGTCTACGATGGACAACATGAGTTGCCATTAAATAAATTCTTGTCAATGATCATTCTTAGGATACCAGGAATAAATTTCAATTAAATAAACCATGCGAACCTATGCATGCTCCTACAAAATTAATTGTAGAGGATGGAATTTAGGAATACCTGATCTTCAACGTTTGATCTACAGATCTAGATCAGAGAATAAAACGATGAAGTAAATCTGGATCTGAATCTGAACAATGGCGGTGGACAGTTGTTCCTACAGATCTGATCTTCTGATATATTCCCTTGCTCCTTGGAAATCTGGAGAGGGTTATCTACCAAGTTGGATCTGAGATCTGGAGAAATCGATCAGTCTCTCCCTCCGGATCAGCCGCCGCCATTCTCTCTCAATTTTCTCAATATACTAAAAATCTCTTAATGTGATCTAATAGAGACAATGCCTATATATAGTGTTAGGGTTTTGAAAAACCCTAACCCTAATGGGCTTGAGCAGTTCATGGGCCAGACCAGGGACCAGATGCAAATAATAAAGTGGGCCCTCTTAATTAATTAATTCTTCCTTGTTCAACCTAGAACATAATTAATTAATAAAACATTGTTTTAACCTTCACCACGGTAACAATGCTGACTCGCCCCTTTATTACCACGTTATTAGGAACGGGTTGCACCAAACTAACATGATCCACATATTTAAGGTTTTAGACATTCATTAATTAATTTGGTTTATGACAATCAGCCACAATTAATTAATCTCTTATTTCCTGAGTAATACCACTCACTCCTTTTCACTTATGCCTGAATTAAATAATTCAACCTGCAGGGTTTAGCATAATGAACCTTGTGAGCTCCTCAGGGAATGTCACCATCCTGAAACGGATATGCCAACCTAAACGTCCAGCCTAAGCAGGCCACATACAAATTGCCAACACCCAAAATACGGGTGTAAGAGTACATGAAAGACTCGTCACCATGGTAAATCAAAGTGCGGTCCATCTGTGTGTGCCCCTTATCCTTCAGTTAGGTTTAAGATCATAAGAAGTATGTTAGGGATCTGGCTCATTCATATGTCAATGAGAATGGCATATCCCACTGTTGATCCCATAAATACATAACCATGTACCGACACATCAAGTAGCTAGGATAAGCTCACTTATGAACCGATGTGCCGCAGCTTAGACCAACAACCTATCCAGGGACTGTCTCAGCTGTGATACTGTTTATATCTCGCTAGGTCAAACGACTCATATGATCCTCTATGATCTCCTACACAGCATATGGTCATCCCTAAAGGCGAGATAATAGGATATTATGGTTTGTTGTATGTTTGTTTCATCAGACAGCGAGCATTGTTGTAGCAACACATATATGAAGACCAATGTACAAAACACTTAATCATATATGCTTTCAGTATACAATCCCAACAATATAATCTAGCGGATCCATTCACAAAAGCTCTGCCTCAAAAGGTCTACGAGATGCATGTACGTAACCTTGGGCTGAGGGCAAAACCAGCCACATAGAATGATTGATGTAATAACTAGATTAGTTTAGACGCGTTATACTCTGGAAAGCACCTGTATAATGCTTTGAGTATAAGTGGGAGATTGATTGGTTTATATAATGAAAGCATTATGATTGGTATATTATGTACAAGGTCGATTGGTTAATATACTGGGAATCATAAATATTGTATGTTCATCTCTTGTCTGAATTAACAACCATGTGTCGCAAACGCAATTATCCTCTTATCTCGTCGATAGGGAGATCATACGGTGTGTAGTAGATCACGGAAGATCGTATAGATCGTTTGACCTAGCGAGATATAAATAGTTATCACAGCTGAGACAATTCCAGGATAAATTGTCGGTGTAGGCTGCATCATACGCGGTAATGAGCATCTTATCTTGTTTGGCTTGGTATGCTGCTGTGGGGCACACATTGATAAGGACCCAAGTTGAGATCGATTATTTTATCTGACATTAAAAGAATACATATCTCCATGGCTTGATGAGATCCTTAACCTAAATGAAGGTACGGAAGTATATGCAGATTGTGTATCTCTTTGAGTTGCAGTGAAAGGCTCTAGTTGAGCTTGTATATCTGTATCTTGGGTAATAGCAGTTTGTGTATGATTGTCTGGTACCGGAACTAGGTAACCACATCCAGTATACGATGGTGACATTCCCTAAGCAGCTCGAAAGGTTCGTTATGCTAAAGTCCTGCATGCTGATTAAGCTCAAGCATAAGTGAAAAGGTTTGTGTGGATTGACTCAGGAATATAAGATGTCAATTAATTAAATAGCTTGTCAGAGCTTAAATTAATTAACGAATGTCTGTAACCTTAAATGTGGGGATAAACCAAGCCCATGCAACCCGTACCTTAAAACGTGGTAGCAAATAGGTAGGACAATATTAAGTCTCTGGTGGAATGAATCAATATTAATTAATTAATTATATTCTGGGTTGAATATGGGAACTAATTAACTGATAGGCCTTATTTTCTATTTGCATTCTGGTCACCGGTCTAGCCCATGAAAACTCAAGCCCAATAGAAGTGCAGTATTTTCCTATAAATAGGCCTTAGTTTCTTAGATCACAACACACCACAAGATCATATGTTGCACACAGCAAACCGTATTTTGGGAGCTATGGTGATCGACTAAGATCTGAGAAATGAGGAGGAAATTTTGCTTCTCAACCGGGCAAGGAATCCAAAGGGAATCTTCACCAGATATTCGGATTGAGTTGGGATACAGATCGGAAGATCAAATCAGGAGGATCGTCTTCATTTTTCTCTCTCCTTCTTGTTTTCAAAAATTATTAATTAATTTTCACAGATTTAATTCCCTTTATCTGTTAGGAATTAATCTTTATGAGCGGGAAAAGAGATCAAGATCAAATCTTTGCGCACTCGTTTTTCAGATTTCTACAAATCAGGTATTCCGCATAAACCCCCTTATGCATAATCAATAGGAGCATGCTAGGAATAATCATAGGCATAGCAATTTATTTTTGATATTCCAATTATCGATCTTGGCAAACGGCCTTCGTGATTCAGTTCACGAATCCCTTCATATCTTCATTTTCTAATTGTGGGTTGAGTGACTGGGCCAAACAAATCCATGAGGAGCAATTCCAAGATCCTCCCTGTGCTCGTTGTGACTGGCCTAATCTTGAAGGAAGCATTTGTCTGTTTTCCGAACTGACATGCTTTACATACTCCTTCTTTCTGGAACTTCTTCTGTGGCAGTACTTCAAATAAACTATGCTTCGCCAGATGTCGGATTGAATTGATGTTCAAATGGCTTAATCTCTTGTGCCATAGCCAGTTTGCTGCTTTTGAAGAGCTGAGTGCCATGAGGCACGTTCCTTTTTCTCCACTACACCAATCTACAATATAGAGGCCTCCTCTTCTGATTCCTATAATTACGATCTTGTGAGTCACTTTGTCTATTATGTGACATTCAGATTCTTCAAAGCTGACTACATAGCCACTCTCACTGAGTTGGCTTATGCAAAGAAGATTATGCTTTAGATTGGTGACCAACGATACGTCGTGAATGATAATTCCATTATGCTTCACGCATCCTTTTCCAATCACTTGTCCCTTTTCTTTGTTTCCGAAGCTGACTGTTACTCCTTCATACATTTCAATGTTCTTGATCAATTCCTTTTCTCTTGTTATTTGAGCCGAGCATCCGCTTTCTAATATCCAGGTCTTTGCCTTCTTCAGCGGACTCGTACCCTGCAACACAAAAAATTTACTAGATCCTCGTATCCTTTCAAGTCCTGCAAGGTCAGTCATGTGGATCCAACCTTTTGGTATCCACACTTGTTTCACTCTTACAGTTCGTGAAACTAAATTACCTTTCTGTGTTTGATCAGCCTTTCTTCTAAGACGGTGTGTGTGTTGGTTGAACGTATGTTGTTTAAAAATGTTGTGTGTGAACTCTTCCTGAAGCGACTATTCTGGAAAGAGTCTCGAGAAACTGTTCTCGGGTGAGTAGCCATCACAGTCTTTTGAGTATAAAACTGTCTAGACTCTGGCCTCGAATAGGTTTTCCTCCTACTCGGATAATAAGTATGATGAACTGGAGTTCTATCATAATTTCTCGGATGAATTTCCGATTGTCGAACCAACTTCCTTGCAACATTATCATGTCTCTTAGTCGTTCTTGTTGGTAAAACCGGATTCCTTGCATAGGGAACATTACGCTTATCCAGTTTTGAAGGAAGGTCAATTTTCATCTCGACAGTTTGCTTATACAGTTTTCCAAGTGTGTTAGCATTCTGTTGAGATGCCAGTTTTGGGTCAATTTTTTACCAGCATTTGGTCTTGGTATTCTGATTTACTGGCTTCTTGGAATTTACCTTACCCTTTTCCAACATAATACCTGAACTGAGTTTCGCTTTGACAAAGCATAAATGAGTTTTCTTAGTTCCTGAAATGGATTCATGATTGCTCAAGACTTCATTTTTATTATGGCATTTCATAAATCCAAGTTCGAATTTATCGGATGGAGGTCTTTGAACACTCAAAATCTCATTCAAAGTTCTTGAGCTTCTTTTAAAAGAGCAATCACATTTAACAGGCTCAAGTTTCTTTAGAGAATAGCGTTCTTTTGATACAGTTTCAAAATCTTTGAAAAGTTTAACATGTTATTCTCTTAAATAGTTTAGTTCCTCACTAAGTGACCTCGTTCTTTCGACTTCATTGGTCAAAACTGAAATTTCTGATTTCAATGAGGCATCTTCACTAATTAATGTATCCTTAATTTCATGAAATTTCTAAAATTCTTTAATAATTTTCTCAAGTGAAATGTCCTCTGAGCTTGAGTGACATGTTTCATAATTGACATCAAAGCATAAAGATACACTAGATGAGGGCAGATTAGTTGTTACCAGTATTTCATGATTTGAAGCGCTTTCCTCTTCCTCGGTAACATCTCCATCAATGGCTGCCATGAAAGCAATAAATGCTTCCTCATCATTTTCATCTTCAGACGTGTAGTAACCATCGTCATGGTCCGGTACATCTGGCACTTCAGTTCTTGTGAGCATCGCTTGGGCAACAACTTTGGATGCTCTTCTTTCAAACATCTTCTTCAATCTGTCTCTTTCCTCCTGAGAGACTTGAGGGCATTCATACTTCAGGTGATGTGGAGAGTTGCACTCGTAGCGTGTGCGTGGCTCTCTCTTGATGAACCTTTGCTCACTGGACTAAGCTTCCTTTTCTTTCCCTTTTGCCTTCTTGAGGAGAATGGTCAGGTTCCTTAACTGTTCTTCCAGTTTGGCAACTGACAGTTCAGATTCCTTCTTCTGAACTGTGCTGGAGATGTCCTTTGCTGGTGAGGATTGATAGGCAGTTTTCTCGAAGTGAACTGGCCTTTTTGAACAACTTTGAAAGTCTCTTTTCACGAAGAAGGCTGCGTCACCATCTGCTGCTGAATTTTGGGATCTAACAGCTTCATTTCTGTTCACCATCTGGATATCCCATTCATGGGCTTGAAGTTCGGCGAACAGTTCTTCGGTGGACATTTTGGAGAGATCCATTGTCTTTAAAGAGGTGGTTTTGACGAACCAGTCTTCTTTTGACAGTCTTGAAAGAATTTTGGCATTCATATCGGCCACCTTCTCTTCTCTTCTAGGACTCTTCATTTCGCTGACGATGGTATTCAACCTTGCTTCCATCGACTTGATTGTCTCACTAGGTAGCATCTGGAAGGATTCGTATTTCTCATTGACAACCTATTTCTTGTTGCGCTTCATCGCCTTTGTTTCCTTCGTGAGGTCGTTGATCCAATCCCACAGTGCTTTGGCCGTGTTGTTCTCCACGGCTGCGTCCATGAGAGAATCTGGGAGGGATTTTATAATCATTTCCTGCGCAATGAGATCAACCTAATGGCGTTTCTTGTCCTCAAGTGTCCAGTCCTCCATAGGTTTGTCTATCATTTCAATGCCGCCTAGAGCATCTCCTACGGCGAGATTGACTTTAGGAATCTGGATCTTCAGAGGTCCATTCTTTAGAACCTCATCCATCTCTGGATGTTGAGCTCTCAGCTGAATGAGACACCTCTTCTTCCATACTTTGAACTTCTCTGGATTGTAATTGGGAAGACTTAGATAACTCATCATTGTCTGAAAATTATCTGCTCGCTAATCACACTAAACAAACAGTTAGAGTGTAAGGAAGTACGGATTCGGTCTTAGGAGACTCAAAACAGAACAGTCTAGAAAGTCCAACCTCGCTCTGACACCACTTGTTGGTCCCAAATCAGAGTACGTATAATGTGCAGCGGAAGTATTAATACAGTTAAATACACTCTAATTATGAGCAGTTCAGTTTTTAATCAACACAGCTTTTGCTTAGCAGTTTTAGAAACACAGTTTATGTTAGCCAGCAGATTAGGTTAACAGTTTTACAGGTACGAGCAGTTAACAGTTTATACACTTCAACACTTACAGGATAAGTGTTGAAGGTTTCAAGATATAATTGAAAACTATAAAGTGCGTTAAGTAAGTAAAGTGCAAACGACACATGATATTTATAGTGGTTCGAAGCCTTAAGTCCTACGTCCACTCTTCGGATATCTGATATGGTAATTCACTAAGTTATGAAGATACAATCCTCAGGATCTATAGCCAGTTGTTGTAGAAACCTCCGTCCACAGCACAATGGATCACTCGCCCAAGCAGTTGTACTTCACTCCTTCTTCAGTCCGTCGAAGGCTCTGCATCTTTTCTGTGGACTGACTCGAAGTTGGACTGAGGACAAACCTCCTTTTTCCTTCTCCAGTAGGTTGGATGGTTGAGTTCTTCCCAGAACGTTGACAGTTTGGCAGTTTCCCGTAATAACCTTCCCTTCCTTTGCAAGAGTAGGTTGCTGTGTTCTTACTCGAAAAGTAAGATCACCAAGAAAGTAGATTAAGTCAGTTGACTTAATTCTCGTGTACCCAAGGTCACACGGTGAATCTCGAGGGATTCTTTGAGCAGTAAATGCCTCATGTTCAATAAATGAACCACGGAGTTAATGCCTTCTTGCTTGAGAGCGTTAAATGCTTTGAGCGCTAATTTCTACAGATAGGCAAGAATAAATGTGTCGAGATTCAAAGATGCAAAGATTTTTTGTCTCTGTTGTTCCTGCTATTTATAGGTGGGAAACCAAAAAATAGCCGGTAGAGACATTGAGAAGGATGTCCAATCATAGTCCATCCTTCTCTGAAAAAGTCGTTTGCCTCTCTTCTTTTTTTGCTACAACGTCGTGCATTTCTGAGCAGTTTGTACTTGTTGTGTCAGACGCCGAACAACGTTGTACGCCAGTCACAGCTGAGTATCTGTCTGTCTTTTATCATTAACTTCCTTGAAGTTCTTCTACCACTTGTTCGACATCCTGCAATGTACGCATTCCTTGACGCGAAACTCTCTTGGTCTGAAACATTAAGCTCCTCTCAACATTTTCTATGTGAAGACTATGTCCACAGTTTTCTTGAGTATCCAAGCCGTGACAGGAAAAATTGTCTGCGTAGTTTTTGTGACCTTTGCTCTGTTCTGCTTGTCTTCGTCTTGTATGTTCGACAGTTATCTCATCTGAATGGCGTCTTCTTCAAAACTGTTCCACAGTTTTGATGGTTTCCTTCTTCCTAGACTATTACAACTCGATCATCCTATACAAGGATTACATGAGGTAATAACTCTATGGCCTACACTTTGGTATATAGTATTGACACATCAAAACATCAAATTAAGGTGGGATTTCTACATCAATACCTAACAATTGTGAATCAAGTAAGCTTCTTTATATTTCTTACAATCTGTGTTTTTAATATGTTAGGCTAGAAACCCTAACAGTATCTAGGGTTTTCACCATCCTATTAAACATGTTATAATTCGATTAAATCCAAACCCTAATTAATTGGTTCAAATTATATGATTTTCACTCCAAAATCTATTTTCAATTGAAGGCTCGAGAGATTAAAATTGAATTAGATTTATAGTTATTCTTTTGAGACCGAGAGAAGATTATTAATAACATGAAAATATAATTTTATACAATTGGTTTCTGTCTCAAAAGGATGAATCAATTGTATGGTTTTCAAATCTGTATTTTTATTAAGATTGACTAGTTTGTGTTATTGAGACTCAAAAGGTAAAATTCACTTTCTAGTAATCAAGGTTTTAATTGCCAAATCAAGGGATTAATTCCAATTTAACAGATTTCCCACCATGATAATTATTTTTGGGTTTGGATTGATTGATTATGCATGTTGATTGTATTGATTGATTTCCCTAGAATCTGTAATTTTTATTATTGAATTTTATTTCAAAGTTATTTTCTGTTTTGAAAACAAAAACCCTCTCTTGAATTTGATTCACTCAAACAGCGAATTGATAAACTGTGTCCAGTACATGAAATAATAATTTCGTCGCACTATCCTTGTGGGTTCGACATTCCTTTGGGTTATAATAAATTTGTTTAATTTTAACAGCAATCACCAATTTACTTTTTTTTACCATTGACAACTTTTTTGTCTGAAAAAAGATAGAAAAAAAGATTTAAAACATCTATACATTATTGAGTAATCAAACAACTTCGCATTTAATGTACAACATAGAATTGACTACTCTACACTAGCTACAAATATTCCAGATTTCAAATTAAATATCTTACTCAAAAAATGTAGTTACTAACAATCTAAAATTTATAAACAAATCTAGCCGAAACTCTAGGATTTCTTGACATGTGTTGGTACAATGTTAACTCATCTTGGAAAATGCTATCTACCAGCATTTCTCATGAGATTGAGGACCTCGATGTCATCAATGGCTGATTCTGCCAAGAGATGAAGAGGGGTTTTACCTTCCTTGTCAACAACATCTCGGTTGGCTCCCCTACATAAATTACAAAACATTTTTTATAACCTACAATGAATGAGAGAATTTTTTCTAGTTCTAAAATATATTACAAACATGATGGCGATCTAGGCAGAGCCTCGGTATTTTCTAGGTAGAAAGCTAATTTTTCATTTAAAATATTTCAAACATATAAATATTAATAATTTAAAAATAAAATTATATATTTTTAATAACAAAAAATTGGGGCATTAGAGCCTAGCCAGTCTACTCGGCCTTCTAGTTTGGCACCTAGCATGTCTAGGCACAAATTACAAACCAATCCGGGCAAGAAACCTATTAGGTGATTTTTAGTTCCGCTGAGGGATGCCGATGGTGATTTTCTCAAAAAACCCGCTAATAAAGAGAAATATCTAACTTTCAATTTGTACTAAAAAAACTACTTTCCCAATGGGAGACTCAACGAAACATAATGTCATAGAAATTCGATAGTATTTTTATGAATATTGACTAGAGACATCTAACCACAATATATAGACAATTAGAAACCAGCCATCTTGGGAATTCTGAGATATGGGTGACATGAATTGGAAATGAATTAATCATCTGAGATGAAATAACATCACAATGATCCTGCTAGTAAAACATCGCATAAGGTGTACCTTGTGAGCAGTAGTTTTGTGATTTCAATTTCTCCCCTTGCAATGCTATGATGCAATGGTGTTTGACCCTTGGAATCACAAGCATTGATATTTGCCCCATGTTGTAGAAGCAACTCTACCATTCCAATGTCAGCTCTTAGACAGGCCAAGTGAAGTAATGACCAGCCATCAAAAGTCTCGTCCTTTTGTAAGGATTTTAGGTTGGCATCATCCAGATTAGGGATTTTCTGATCAGGGTTTTCCTCTTCATTCAATTTCTTTTCATTGACTAAACTTAAATGGGTTATTGATGACCCTTGACCATAAACTGCATTAATATCTGCATCTGACACAATAATCATGCGGTAAACAAGTTTCTTATCATTTAAATGGACGGTTTCCCATAATTTTTGAGCCACCGAAAGAAGATCCTCACTATCCTTTTCTTTGAGAACAAAACATTTTTCTGCATACTGCAGAATGAGACAACATTATGGTTAGTGACAAAGAATTATTGCAATATAAGTCTGAGATTTTTACTAGACTCGTATAGAAAATAATTTATACGATTAATAGATTAAATTTTGAATGTTGTAACGCACGAGCACTAAATATATTTTAGAAGAAATCATTGTGTTACAACACTTAGATCACGAACACTTGACAACCAAAATATGGACAGATCATTCACTCAGAACCATGAAAAATCCAAAGCTAAAGATATTTGAAATTAGATTATGAAACAAAAAATCCAAAAAAAAATGATCAATATTATTTCATAAACATAGCGTGCAAAAAGGAACCATTTAATAATATATCATGATTATGGCCTAAATATTGATGATATATAGAGTGTTTCATACAAGATAACCTAAAATATTGAACTCTTCAAGAATCTCATAAAAATGCTTTGTATATTCAATGTTGAACTTTTTATGCAGTAAAATTATATGATACTTAAAAAATGAGTGATACCTTTGCATTAACAAACTTCTCTTTTACTGAAATATGATCACTGTGATTAGGTTTGGTGAGAAACTGTTTGAATTTCCCTGATTCAAATGACCTGTCGTAACACACACACACACACACACACACACATATATATATATATATAGATAGATATATGAATTTTGTTAGTGACTAAATATGCAATGAGTAAAAAAAATTCAAATCTTAAATTCTTGAATATCTACCGTATTGGTATTTCATCAGCTTGAACAGTTCTATTTGCTTGTAACAACCCTTCCCATATGGAGTTAACATAGGCATTACCCAGGGCCTGAAACATAGAAATGATGGGAGATTCCCAGACTTTCACATCAAGGGTTAAAGATCTTACCTGTAAATAAAGATAAAAATGACAAAATCAGAATCCTTCACATACATAATCACACTTTCATCATCTTGAACTATATCAATACATCTCAATTGAAAAGAAAATTAAGAAACTAGATTCATCAATAGATTTTATGAAATGGGATTGTTTTATTAGTATAATCATGTCCTATCGATCTTCTGATTTGGTTCCTGATATTTACGAGTGACATAGTTGACATAGTTACTTGATTTCCTGAGATTGTGTCTATACATGTTTTATTTGTATTGTTATAAATTAGTCATAAATGAGAGAAGGAAATAAGAAGTAGAATTTAGTCTTCTTCATGGTACCAGAGCCACACTCTAATATTCCACCATGACAAAAAACAGCAATACATTCGGTGTCACCTCTAAGAAAATATCTCAATTATCCTCCTCTTCCAGCAATATGACTCCAATAGAGCAGTCTATGCAGTCAATCACAAATTATAAATTAAATGGTTAGAATTACTTGTAATGGTCAAAATCAGTATTCATGATCATACGAGGAAGAAGAAAGAAGGAGTATATGACGGGGACAATGACAACATGGACGAAGGAGATGTGCAAATTATAAGTAATGGAAAGTGGACAATAATATGGTTATGTCATGGCTCATCAATTCAACGACAACAGAGATTGGAGAGAATTTTCTTCTTTATGCCTCAACTGCAGAATTATAGGAAGCAATAAGATCCATGCTCTCCAACATTGAAAATACCTTTGAGCTTTTCATGATTGAAAGCATGATGCACAATCTACTTCAGGGAGATTCTTTGGTGATTGAATACTTCACCTCCCTAACCTGCTACTGGAAAATACTTGATTTATTTGACACCCACAAGTGGTTGTGCGTAGAGGGTATTCATGTTTCTTTCATGAGCCAAAGAACTCGATGAGCATTAAATCTCCGAAGTCATTTATAAAGGCCATCTCCGCAATCCATCACGAACATAGTCAAAGATATAATGATGAGGATTAGATTGCTAAGACCAAAAATTGATCAGCACTCTTGTTGTCAATAATGCTTAGTCTACATCCTCAAAGATTATGTCCAATGACAATCTAAACCAGAAAACTCGTTCTTATTGCAACCATTGTCATCCAGGACATTCACACGATACTTGCTAGAAAATTCATTCGAAGCCAGTTCAAAATTTTTGGTGTTTGTGGATCCTAAAAATCCCAAGTGAAGGCTACAACATATGAGGATTTTGAATATATACAACAAAATAAAATCTTGGAAATCACAGAGCTATATTAGCGGTGAAGTGGATAGTTGGTTGCAAATGGATATTCTTAGTGAATTATAAACCTAATGGGATTCTAGAAAGATAAAGGCTCGTCTCTTGGAAAAGGGATAAACTCGGTTCTATGGTATGGACTTTGATAAGACATTTCCTCCAATTTTGAAATTGAACACAATGCAGGTTTCTTTATCATTAGTAGCCAACCTTGACTTGCCATTGATGCAGCTCGGTGTGAAGAATATCTTCCTAAATGAATATCTTGAAGAGGAGGTGTATATGGAGATTCCATAAGGTTTTACAAACAACACCTCCTAGGATAAGGTGTGCATGTTTAAGATATTTCTTTAGCGGTGTAATTAGTCTTCACGTGCTTGTTTGTCAATTCACCCAAGTCTTAAAGCAATACAACTACTCTGAAAGTTAAGCAGATCATACGTTATTCACTCGTCACTCTACTAGTGGGAAACTTGCATCAAGATTTGAGGTTGAAGACCTTGGAAAGTTGAAGTACTTTCTCGGAATGGAGGTTGCTCTATCATCCAAAGGAAATACACTTTAGACATATTAAGAGACATTGGTATATTGAAGCGTAAACTAGTGGATACTCCAATAGATCCAAACTTAAGGCTTCAAATCAGAACTACCAAACATGCGGAAGGCAAGGGATAATATAAAAGGTTTGTTAGAAGGCTAATTTATTTAGCTCATACGTGACCCGTTGTTATGCCCTTAATAAGTGACTCATCACAAGTTCACAAGGAAGTTGTATATAGGATTCTTAAGTATTTTAAAAGAGCTCCGTGCTTTGGTCTATTTTTTAAGATGAAATCTAGTCGGGACATAGAGGTGTTCACTGATGTTGATTGGGCCGATTCATTCACAGATAGAATACCAGCTTTAGATCAATGCTCGTATGGTGGAACTCGGTAAGTTTGCATGGCAAGAAACAATGAATTGTTTCAAGAAGCAGTGCCGAAGCACAATTTAGATCTCTAGCTAAGGAATTTGTGAAGGCATCTGGCTAAAATGGATACTAGAGGACATTAAGATCAAACGCGAAGGTCTAATCAAAATGATGTATGATAGCTCTAAATATTGGTAAAAATCTTGTTCATCGTGACAAAACCAAACGCATTGAGATTGATCGTCACATCATAAGTGAGAAGATTGAAAGTAAAGTTGTCTCTTTGACCTATGTCCCTACTCGTTTGCAAACGACAGCCATATTTATTATGGCACTTCAACATACCAACTTGACGATCTATTAAAAAGGTTAACTTCATCTATATTTATTGTCAAGCTTTAGGGGCAGTGTGGATTTATTCGTAGAATCATTTCCTATCAATCTTATAATTTAGTTCCTAATATTTAGGAGTTATAGTTGCTTGATTTTCTTAGATTGTGTGTATTAAATTTCGTACAGTTAAGGGTTGTAAAGTACTCTATTAGTTTAAAGGATTCTGATTTCAAAACTCTATTTTGATGCATATTATTTGAACTTAGAATTCTATAACTTTGTTTCATGAAATAAAATAATAATGAATGAAATTGCCCTCCTAATGATTTTCTTTTCGATGAGAAATGCAACTCAGTTTTATTTCTAGATTTGTAGAAGTTTATGTTCTCTAATCAACAATCGAGTTCAATAACATAATCAACATATCAAGAAGTCACATCAACATTAAAGCGACTAATTGCTAGAAGAAAAGCAGAATCAATTGAATCCCAGAGCAAATCAGCTGGGGTGAGTAATAAAAGTTACTGAAGAATAGTTGAACAAAATACAGATCATCAAAGTATTCTCAGCTACAACAATAAACATGTAAGACTCGTTAAATAAGGAGCACATTGGAAATGAAGATGAGGGTCTGAAGATGCACAAGTAAGATTAGAAGCACTCCAGAAATAACTATCCTTGGATATGAGGATAAGTGAAATAGAAAATATGAATTTATTTAATGATTTCTTGTAGCTAATAACATGTAACAACTTACCTTGGAAATGTGAACCCCAAGGTTGCGATGAATCCCTGAGCATTCGATGCATATAAGAATACCAAGATTTAAGGAAGCCCAATCTGGCTCAGGTGCACCACAGTCGGCACACTTATCATTTCCAGGCAATTTATTCAACGCATCAATAGGCTTGTCATTTATCATGTTAGCTTGAAGCTTTAGGTTACTTTTGGTTGCTCTAATCATATTTTTAGTTGAACTTTCCTTCTTGTTATTACTTTCTTGGATGGTCTTTTGATCATGATCCGAACTACTATCACTATTTGGACTCAAAACGAACTGCCAACACAACAATGAATTGTGGTCCCAACCATTAACAAGAAAAATAGAAAAAGAAGATAAAAGATGAAGAGTTATCCAACTTAATTACCACTTCAGGTGCTTGTAGCAAAGAAGTAATAACTCCTGTTATTTTTTCAACCCAGTCCATTTGGTCTGCTACATTTTCTGCCTGCATAAACAAAAAAATTTAAGAAATTCTAAACATAATCCTGAAATGTCAATATTCCAAAGTTTACCTGTAAAGTGTAGTTTTTTGAAGGGGAAATAATCCTGAAACAAAATCTGAGGTCTAACTGCTCTGCATCAACTTTTATAGTTGATGTTAACAGGTTGACCGTATGGCGTGCTAGAGATTTTTCATCATGTACACCGCCATGGTAATGAGATGAAAGCCACCTACTTAATAGCCCGGAGCCTGAATCAGAGTGAGCACTTTTATAAGTCTGACTGCCGCTTCCATACAACTGAGGCCCAATGATTCAGTCAGTGATATAGGACACCACATGAAAGAAATGATCGAAATTCAGGCAACATTTTCTGTTTATTTCTTTTTTCATGACTTACTGCTGGCCTACTCCATTGCTTGCGATAATAATATAGCATTCCTCGGCTGTCAAGAACAAAAAATCTTCTCTTCCAGTCACCTCTCAAATTGGAGGAACGTTTGGAGAGATATCCCTCTCTGATGGTTTGTACCTAAAATGCTCATATCTTTAGCTACAACTCGGGAATTCTAAATGTGTCCAACATAGTGAAAAACTAATTGATTGTACTTAAGGTATACCTTTCCCCCAGCAGCCGAATGCATCACCGCTTCTATTACTTTCTGAGAGCTCCTAAAGACAGGATGTATGGCATCTAGTTTTGGATTATCATTAGGCCTGACCGATGACTGTTTTCTCTCTTCATCAATTTGCTTTACATAGTCTTGCATCCGTTCATCTTGAGCTGATAACTCATGGTTTGAGTTTTGCCTTGCCTCTTGTGCAGAAGTCAAGACCTGCATTATGGCATATTGATGGGGAAACAAGACCAAAATATGTCAAAATATTATAGGTTAGTTTGAATCTTACATTTTAAGTCCAAGACTAGATAGGGTTCTACATTAGTGTCATGTGCTGAAGTCTATTTGGTGATTTGAAGTAGTAAAAATCATACAAAATAACTAAAGAAAACAAAAAAATGCTTTATCATTATCCTGTTTGGAACTTCAATAACATCTCTACACCCTACAACTGCAAAAGCTTACTTAGCTTAGGATCTTAAGTGAACTCGGTTTTGCCAAAAATAATTTGATGGTGCTATATATTTTGTGATTTCTGTAATAGAACAAATATCACGAGCCAGCAGAATCTCTCTCCTGGATATTCCAAAAATATATGCAGTAACTCAATATGATTTAAATTAGAAAGTGGCAGTTTTCTAGACTATCAATGCTCAAAGAAAATTGATAAGTTGTGGTATGAAAACAGATGATGACACTCTAGTGCTGTATTGCCTAGAGATTTAATGAACATATATGAATGCCATTGTTTTTATACCAAATATGGACAATTATATTACTGTGCCTTGAATGAATCTCAAAAGCTTCTACCAGGTTAAACCGAATAAGCAGTTTGAGTGGAAATCTGAAGAATGAGGGGGGTTTGAAGGATGACAAGTTTTTCATGGATTAAGAACTCTTGCAGCCCAATTTTTATGCTGAGATTAAGTTGAAAAACTTCAAGAAATCCTAGATTATGATTTGAGTTCAAGGATGAGGCCTCTTGAAATTTCGTAGATTGTGTAAATTTTCTTTGTTAGCACAAAAATATATCCTTGAATTTATGTCAAGAAAACCTTACTGCTGAACATTACTATTTATAGCCTATCTCAAGCAATGTACTTTGTTCATGGAGAGGTTTCTGCAATTTTGAAAATGAGAGAGCCTAAGAAGAAAGTTTCTTCAAATATTTTATCCATGACAAATAAGAAGTGGTATTTTCACAAGTGATGCAACATGAATTAAAAGCAAATACAAGAAAACAAACCTGATTAATACATGGTTCCATTTGATGCAATAGCTCATATCCCTGACATGAAAATGAACATTCATATTAATGCATGTGAAGATAAATATTATGATCGATCAATATAGAATTACCATTATACATCATACTTGCTTGAAATATTGAAGATGGGCATTCAAAATTTTTCCAACAGCCTCTAAAAATTCATACTTCTTCTTTGCCTCAACTGTTGAAAGTGCCCCAACCTAAAATTGTGAACACTTAATTATTCAAAACACTTTGTCATTTTGGGGTTAAGTCACCAACTCCATTTCATATTACGAGACTAAATTAAAAGGTCAAAACGAGATCAACAAACCAGATTAAAGCGTGTTTGTTCAAAACTTGATCTTGCATTATGGAGTTCCTGCATCTCTCTACTAAATTAGTTAACAACTATTTCAACATTTAAATCCACTTGAGATAAGTATACTTAATTTAAAAACTAGAATTATTTGTATACCTGTTCTAGGGTGCTAACTATGTCTAACCTTGTACTTTTTCTCAATGATAAAAATTTCTCTCGGACCTGAAAAGTAGTTGTTAATTATGCAATATACTTTTATATTCAACATAATTCAAGAATTTGAATCTGAAAATCAATGACTATAGTGATTTTTTTATCTTTCTTTCTCAACATCTTGTTTTAGAGTACTTATTTTTTACATTTTAGGATGAGATTCCCTTGATTTTATAGGAACTATTTTTTCCTATTGATACTTATTACACCTTACAAATAATCCTCATAAGATAATAAAATGCTTTTTGTTTCTTCATGGCATTAAAGCAAATTTTAAGACAAAGATTAATTAAAATTTTTAAATCAAACGACATAGCAACTAGTAACTAAGATGTTTAACATTTTTTAGGATCCCTCTTCAAAAAAAAAAAAGTGAAATGTATAAGTAAAGATCTATATTATATTTTTTTATTCTCTATCAAAATCGAGTTGTAACAATATTTATTTCTTTAGATTGTATGATGAATTTAGTTCTTTATAATATTTTTGGAGAGTGATTTTTTTCTTTGGGGCCGCAATCTCCGACCCGACACGATAATTTGGCACGGACCTAATATGAATAAATGAGATGGGTCAACCAATTTAAAATTCGGATAAAATCTGGGTTGAGCCCACGAAACTCAATTAAAATTTGGGTTAGGTTTGTGTCAATATCTGATCAACCCGCATAACCTAATGAAAGACCCATGAATCAATTTTAATTTTTTTTTTATTTTGTTATTTTCTTGAATTGAACTAAAATTCAAAAACATAAATAAACGTTAATGTAAATTTTTTTGTTTTCTTGTCACTTGGAAGTATGAATTGTATGAATTTAATACAATATGTATATATTATTTGTGATTTCGTGTTAGGGTCATTTTCGTGATAAATAGGTCATTTTCTTATTAAAAGTTCATGCTTACTAAGGTCAAAATTTTCAGCATAATTAAGCAGATTAGTTCGGGTCACTCTTGGGTTGACATGAAAATAAACAAGTCGGGCTCAGGTTGATTTTTCTGACCCAAAAAGATAAATGGATCGGATTTAGATTGGCATGTAACGTATAGCAATCCAACCCGTCAACCCGAGCACTACCCAATTGTCACCTCTAGTTTTTCCTCTTGTACCTATTGTCACATCATTTGTACTTTTCAGTGATAGAATTGAGTTTTATTAGTTATTTTCTGGAAAAAAAAAAAGGAGAGTCTTTCACGGAGCCCTTGGTTTATAAGTTCAAAAATTAAAAGAAATAAAATCTTATTTTTCATATGTTCATCAGATTTAGCAAGAAAAATCATATAGTATAAATTTATTTTCAATATCTAATGTGGTTCTTGTTGTCCATGCTCGCTAAGTTCTAGATATTACAAAGTGCATTTCCATCATATACATTTTAAATTAATAATTCGTTTGATAAATGAAAGCATATAATATCGATCTATACCAAATTTCATGCACTTAAAGAAAAATAAAATCACATTGTCTTCATAGATTTATTATTTTGGAGAACAATATTTTGTATCATGCACATCACATCAAGATATCAAGGCAATGTATATTCCCCAAGATTATCATACAATATACAAAACATGAAACAATAAATGCAAAAATAAAAAGTCATACCTGATCATAAATAACACTAGCTTTATCAAAGCGTTTGCGGGCATCCTGATTATTTTATGTTGAAGTACAAAATTCATAAACTTACAAATGAATAGTTGAATATCTAAAGTGTGCAATAAGAAAAAAAAATAAACTAAGCATTCATAATTAAATGGAATGCCATATTAACAAACTATAATTATATGAATAAGATTTTGAATTAACCAACAAAAAGACCTAGCTTTCTTATCTTCAGACTTAAATGACTTTAAAAAACTATCTACATAAAAAATTAAAAAAGATAAAGCAGTCAATAACATGCAAAAACTTTCCAAGTCTAACTTTAAAAAATTATTCTATGAGTTTTTTTGGCTCATCTTGCATGTTTCAACTAGGATAACAAACTAAGTGCTCAAAATTTTGTTTCCCGTGTTTTTTATTTAAATAACAAAAAAGTGATAAATTATTTTGTTTATGATATCTTTGTTGTATCACATATGTGGTTTCTAGTTTTAGCCTAGCTTGTGATAAAGAATTGCTCACATGCATAATTTTAGTTGTTAATAAAGTTAATAAGGGAAACAAGATACATTAACATAATATAAAGATTTGGAGTATATTTTATGCATATCTTTGATATTCTTTTCCCTATTTACACGGGATATTGTTGTACACCTCAATTATATCCATCACTACTTCATCGGTGATTTCATAATGTACCTTATATGATATCAACCTTTTGATCTTCCAATCCTTACCTCTCTCGTTACTCATCCCCATCATTTTTCTCCATCTTCAACACCAAAGCTGCGCAAACCCAAAATATTCTAATCATTAGTACCATGATCAATATGATGCCTATTAAGCTAGATTCCTCAATTTATCTCATTTGGCATCACCAACTTCTTTACATGGCTGATAGTTTTGACCTTGGCGGATTTCTTGACGGCACAACCATCACCCCTTTGCCCACTATCATCTCTGCTGATGGCATTTCCTCTTAAAATCCTGAGTGGTGTAAAAAAGATCGTAAGTTGTTCTCCATTTTATGGACTTCCTGTTTGTTGATGTTGTGATTGAGGTTATTGATTGCACCTCTGTAGTATCTACTTGGTCGGCTCTCCGAGCCACGTTCTCGGACTCTTCTACTTCTCGCACGCATCAGTTGTGCACTGAACTTCTCTTATTTCGGTGTGGCAATCAAATTGTTGCTTACTACAATAAAAAATTTAAAAGTATCTGCGATCTACTCTTTGCAATCAACCATCTGGTTGATGAAACGAAAGAGGGTCATTGGTTCTTACATGGGCTCGCCAGTCAATACACCTTTTGTTGTCACTCATCTCGCCCTTAACCCATGCCTTCGTTTTGTGATCTTCTTCATCAGGTCATGCAACTCGAATCTATACTACGAATGATGGATGAATCTCCCACCACTACAACTGCTTTCTCGGTTGAATGGGTGACGCACTCGCACCGTGCTCCTGCTAGCCAGTTTTCTCATTCTAACAGAGGTCGTTAGGGCTCTTCCTGCTGCGGTGATTATTTCAATTGTGGCCATGATTCCTTTAGTTGATTGACTAGTCGGTGCCGCACTCACCGTTTCAAGATCTATTGTGGTGAGCATTATGCAAGCAAGTGCCCATAATTTCTCTCCAACCACATTGAACCTTCCGCTGCCAACTTTGCTCATGCTTTTAAGGCCTCCTGTTGTGTGACTCCACAAGCACGAGACTGGTATATTGACTCTCGTGCTTTTGCTCACATGACAAATCAACCCTCTATGCCCAATTTTTATGAGTCTTATTCTTGTAAGAGTTTTATTATTGGGCAATGGCGATTCTCTATCTATTTCGCATACTGGTTTGGCAAAATTAATTACAGATGTTAAGTTATTGGATGTTCTTCTGATTCCGCTTCTAACAAAGAATATCTTATCTATGAGCAAACTTACATCAGACTATCATGTTGATGTTATTTTCTTTGAGGATTCTTTTGCCAATCATAATCATCACACCAAGAGTATCCTGGCCCAAGGTTGATGGGAATGTGGGCTCTATATACTTGATCGCAGTGTTCCGGCTTTACTTACTTCACTTAGGAACAAACAGTTCATGGTTAGTTTCTCTTTACGACATTTGTGTCTTGGGGATATCCCATTTGATGTTATTTCTCTTTTAAATAAATTAGAGCACTTATCTATTTCGTCTTTGCTACAAGATCCTCGGATTTGTCAATCTTGTCAGTTAGCCAAAAGAAAACGTTACCTTTTGATTTAATTGAGAATCATGCTTCTGTTGTACTTGATTTGATTCACTGTGAATTGTGGGTGACTATGCTTATTTCTATATCTAATTACTTTAAATATTACGTGGTCTTTTTTTATGATTACTCAAGGTTCTCATGGATTTATCCACTCCGCGCAAAATTTGATTTTTATCAAACATGGGTTAATTTTCATACATTTTTCCGCAATCAATTTTCTTGTGCAACTAAAGTATTTCAATGTAATGGAGGCTCCTAGTTTGTTAATACTCGTATTTGAGACTTTATGATTGCTCATGGTATTCATCATCGATCCTCCTTCTCATATACGCCTTAACAAAATAGATGTGTGGAATGCAAACATCTCCATATAACTGAAGCTGGCCTTTCAAAGCTCTATCATTCACATGCTCCTGTTTCCTATTGGTTTGATGCTTTTTCCACTTCTGTTTATGTTATGAAACAGACTACCCTCATCTATTTTGCAGAACAAGTCACCATATGAAGTTTTATTTGGCACGTCTCAAAACTATGCTCTCCTTCGTCCTTTTGGTTGTCATATCTTCCAATATTTGCATGACTATGCGGCTATCAAGCTCACTCCTTATAGTAAGCCTTGTAATTTTCTTGGCTAAAGCAGAATGTACAAGGGATTTTACTGTCTTGATCCAACTTCTTTTCAAATATTCATCACACAACATACTAAGTTCGATGAGTTAATCTTTTCTATTTCCAGCTCAACGGAATCTTCTTCACTTGTAATCTGGACGTTGTTAGTTTTTTTTATGGGTATTCCCCTCGTATTCCACCAACAAAGCTTATGATGTTATCCTCTTCGAGCTCGGCAGCCTGTAAATCTCCCATTCTTGTTGATGATGAGATTCCTTCCATGACACCTGTCCTACTGGAACCAAATGCTCTGACCCGCCCACACTTGAGAAGTAGTCTCCTGCTTCGACCATTCCTCCTCCCGAACATCACAAGGTTACTCGCACTAAATTAGGTGTTTTCAAACCTCTCTATTCGGTTGACTTAACTTCCACTGCTCTGCTATCGGTTCTTGTTGCGTGCTCTGAGCCCTGTAATATTAAGTCCAGTCAAGTCTCTTGCTTAGTTATCTTCTATGCAAGAAGAGATTCATGCTCTTCGTAAAAATCGTACTTAGGAGCTCGAGCCTCGCCATCCTAGTTATAATATTATTGGTTCAAAGTGGGTTTCCAGGACTAAGTTTCGTTCTCATGGTTCTGTCGAACATTACAAAGCCATATTGGTTGGTCAAGGGTTTACTCAGGTTCCTAGTTCTGACATTCATCACACGTTTAGCCCTATCGTTCGAGTTGCTACTGTTTGTGTTTTCTTTGCTCTCGTTGTTCAGAACAAATGGCATCTTCAACAACTTGATGTCAAAAATGTGTTTGTCAATGGCGTTCTTAACTAACCGGTGTTTATGACATAACCTACTTAGACTGGGATTTCACCCAAATAAAGCTAACACTTCTTTGTTTTATTTCTGTACAGCTCAAGCGCATGTCTTCCTTCTCCTTTATGTGGATCACATTATTCTTACTGACAATAATTCTTCTCACCTTCAGAGTTTTAATTCTCGGACGCATAAGGAGTTTGTTATCAAGGATCTTGGTCGCCTTAATTACTTTCTCAACTTTGAAGTTCCCTACATGCCATTTGGTATATTTATTGGATAGGCGAAGTATGCACATGACATTCTTAAGCATGCTGAACTCAAAGCCAATCACCACTCCTCTTTTTACTAGAGAAGTTCTTGTGCGAGATGGTCATTCTTTCCAAGATCTGATGTATTATAGGTCCCTGGTAGGTGCTCTTCTATATTTAACTATTACCCGACCTGATCTAGGCTATGTTGTTAACTCTATTAGCTAGTTTCTTCAATTTCCTACTGTTGATTACTATCTAGCGATTAAACTGATTCTGCTTGCATGAAGGGCACGATTCACTACGGCTTATCCTTCACTCATCATCTTGACTCCTATATCATTGGTTACTCGGATGCAGATTGGGCTCACCGTCTTAACATGCGACAATCTACTTATAGTTATTTTATTTTATTAGGAGGCAACCTTTTTCTTTGGAGCGCTAAGAAACAATCGACTATTGCTTGTTGCAGCAATGAGCCCGAATATTGTACTATGATAATTATTGTTGCTGAGCTTGTGTGGGTCACCAATTTGCTAAATGAGCTCTGGTCTTTGCCATCATCCACACCACAGTTGTTGTGCGACAATAATAGTGCGATCTTCCGCAGTTAGAATCCCATTTCTAACGAAAGAGCAAAGCATATTGACTTCAATTATCTCTTTGTTTGCGAACTTGATCTCTGCTAGGAAGCTATTTACACATTTCGTTGTTTCCCATCTTCAGCTGGCTAACATATTAACAAAGAGCTTACATCAGCCAACATTCAAGTTTCTTCTGTCCAAGCTTTGTGTATGTCTTCACTCCATGCGACGCTTGACGGGTGGTATTTAGTGAAACAAGATACGTTAACATAGTATGGAGATTTGGTGTATGTTTTGTGTATATCTTTGATATTCTTGTCCCTATTTACATGGGATATTGTTGTACACCTCTATTTTTTATATCAAATACATCAATCACCACTTCATCGGTGATTAAATATTTCTCCTTATACAAGTTTATTTGCTACTTTGAACGTGATAAATTTGATCAATTTCATTGATAGGTTATCCAACTTTTGAAGAGCACTCTTGGTTCATTTTCACAAAATTTGATGTAATTCGAAATATTATCAACATTTCTAAAATAGAAAATATAAGTAAAAGAATATATTATGCACTATTATATCTAAGAGTAAACTAAAAATGCATGCAAATGAAATGTAAAGTACCTTAATGTCTTGAACATCAACATTGGCAAAGTGCAAAAGTTTATCATTCAACCCATGTTCTACCTGATATATATAAGTGAAAATGTTGAAAGCCCGCAAAATATTTAACTTTCATTTTAAATTAAAACGACATAGACCAAATAGTGTAAGAAGAAAACAAAATAGAATTTCTTAAGTAGATAAAAATTACATGAGGACTGAAAAAGATTGCTCAAAATAGCACATGCTTAATAACATATCTAGCCACAAAATTCGGTTAATTATAAACACCAATAATATATTAATCACTTCTAAAAAATAATTAAAGATATAGAGCATTTTTACCCAAAAGTTCACTAAATGAGAACTTCATGTTACAAAATCCTCAAAGAAAACTAACAGTTAAGATGATATTACAAAAAGGACTTGAGCATTCAAACTTGAGTTTCAAAGTTCTACAATTTCTTGAAAAATGTAATCACATATCTATTGTTTGAAAAATGTGACTCAAAATTTGAAAATAAAAAAATTCAAACTTTCTTTAATGTAATAAGCAAAAGAAAATTGGAAGGCAGAATAATATTTGAAGAATAAGTGAATCAAGAAGACTAGACACTATTGGTTCCTACAACTTGCTATGACTGAGTATACTTGATTTTGAAAGCTAAAGATGTAGCTTTAATTAAAAATATTCAATACTCTATGACCAAACCACTCCATTTCATTTTTATTCCATTCATTTTTCACTATAATTATTATTTAAGAACCGTAAATATTAAACTGTAAAACTTATTCTTCCATATGCAATATTGGAGAAAAACAAATTATAAGATTTTTGTATTTAATTGTAAAAAATAAATACTGGTAGAAATAGAAACGTCTAACTCCAGCAGAAAAATTTCCTTGTATGTTCCCAATTCTTTCAATATAATTGCAAATTTTGGAAAAAATAAATATTGGGGAAAATCAAAATCACAAAGTTCTTCTATTTACTTGAAAAAAAAATAGATAGAGAAAATAATGAGAAAAATAGAAGCCACTACCTCCGACTGAAGAATTTCCTTGTATGTTCCGATTTCTTTCAATATAATTGCAAACTTTGTCATATCAGGGCCTATAAGTACAACCGAACTTAATAATAATATGTAGATAGAACAAATCAATTCACAAATATTATTCATATTCATGTACCAACTAACATGGATAAATTGTTGACTCCAGTTAGTACTTGCTAAGCTTTTTACGTTGCTCAAAGGAAATAAATCGAATTGCTTCTAATTGAGATCTTTAGTTAAGGAAACATAAAATAATTATTATAGTAAATGAAATCATACATAATAAAATGAAACAATACAAGGAAGGATCAGTCTCTTAAATATGGAGAACCATACAATATATGCAAAACATTCCAATCTCTAGCTAATTCAAAATAAAAAGAATTTTTAATTGTATATAATTAAAGATCTCTAAAACTTAGCAGCATACTAATGTTCCACAACTCATCTTTTGGTTCATAATTGAGATCTAAGAATATAACATTTGTCAACAATAGGAATAAGAACTCCAACATTTACCTATACTAAGCAACAAAAAAATTTGGTGGTGGGATCAATTTTAATTATTATTTCCACCAATGTTATATTGCCACATCACTCGTGGGCACATTAACACGTGCCCACTGTGAGTTGGTGAGTGTTTCTATACAAAGTGACTAAAATGGCTTGCAATAGTTTCAAAGCCTTGTACTCTAAAACAATTAGAGATGCTACAATAACAAGGGTCACCACAATTTCTTGTCTGATGCAATATTTCTCTTCGGTTAGTATTTTCTGTCAAAATTATTCCCTATACCTAAAAGTTTGGAAAAATCAAAAGACCACAAAACATGAATGATTATGGAAAAGACTCAAGGAAGAAAGAAGTCAATAAAACAAAGATCATAGGTAAAAAATTTTAAAAAATGGAATAACATCAGCACTATCAATTAACCATAAGCCAATTAGTCCATAAAGGTTGCGAGCAAGCATTAGACATTTACAATTTTACTTGAAGTATTATTCTTCCAAAATTATACATTTATGAAGAAGAGGATGTAATTTTTACTTGCAAACTTCTCCAGTTACATAGAATAAATAACTAGTCTATAAGAATTCTCTTACCTCCGAATGTCAAAGATATAGGATCATTATGCCCTCCTGCAAATGTTTCAAGAGCACTAGCAAAAGTAATATCTCTATCATATGCTTCTCCGAGCCCATCTCTGATAATTCAATTAAAAGAACGAGTAAAATCATGAAAAATATACAAAAGAAATTTTTCTTAATTAGAAATTTTACTCATGTCGACATATAAATAATAATTTAGGATACCCAAAAACTATATAAGCAAAAAAGATTTCACTTGGTCATAATACTTTTTGGAAAAATATGTTAAATCATACAAAATAAAGAAGAATACCATGCCATCAATTTAAGAATATGAAACACCAAAAAAATCAAGATTATGCGAAAGTGAAGATCTCTCCTAAAAATCATCACTAAATGAATATGAAGGAAATTTACTCAAATTACTTCTTAACATTTGATATCATAGTATTGAATCATATTCTTGTCTATCCTCTTGGGAAATCAGCCTTAGTTAGTACCTTAGCCATCACAAAAATATGTCAACATAGGCAAAAACACAGTTACCTCCTGAATTAAGTAGAAAGGATGCATCAAATGAAAGATAGTGTAATAGCCCTAAAGAAATTTTAAAGAAAATAATTAACTAGTTTTGGATTATCTTGTAAATCAAGGAATTCAATCTGAGGTTGCATGAAATTCATTCTCATACGAGATTTTACCGATTAGTAGGGTTTTGTATGTTGAAGATTTACTCCTTGATTTTAAAAGATTTGATTTCCTTATCTAGTTTGGGTAGTAATCTAATTCAATTAGGAAGATATAGATATATCCTAAATTATCTTGTTTTCCTTGTTTATATATCCTAGTTATTTTTTTTTTATATAAATAGGGGTAGTAGATTTCATTATTTAGAGAGTAGATATTTTTTAGTTTTGTAATAGATGATTACAATAATCAAAACTCATAAAATTCCTCCATATTTTTATTCTTCTTTCTTCATGTTTTCTATCGATTGTTTATAATTTTAGGGTCAAGAGGGCCAACAAGTGGTATCTAGAGTCGAGGGTGAACTCCAAAAAATCATTCGTTGGGAAAACATGACTTTGGTAGCAACAGTGCAGAGCGAGCACAACAGTCGAGCTATTCGTTCGTGTACCCGCAGTTGACACAAACAAACTACACTAGTTGGGTGATTCGTGTGCAAGCCATGATTGAGCATCAAAGAGTCTAGGAAGCGGTCGAACCAGCCAATGGTGCAAAGGTGGATGCCCGACTCAACAAGAATGCAAGACTGCACCTCATGTAGGCGCTTCCAGAAAATGTTCTCTTGATGGTTTCTAGAAAGAAGACGGCAAAGAAAGTCTGGGATTCTTGCCTTAAGATGAGATTCATTGGGGTAGATCGAGTAAAGAATACAAGACTAGAAACATTGAAGAGATAGTTTGATTTAATGTATATGAAGGACAATGAGTCACTCGATCAATATGCAGGTTGACTCACTACAGTGTTAGTAGCGTACTCGAGCCTTGGAGGAACCCTCAGTGACTCAGCACTAGTGAAGAAGTTGTTTGACACAGTGCCACATAGATTCATTAATGTGGTGGCCAGCATCGAACAGTTCTTCAATATCGAAGAGCTTGCCTTCGAAATGCAGTTGAAAGGTTTAAAACTTTTAGGAGCGCACACGCAAGAAGAGTGTGGATATAGAGAGGAAAAAAGTTCACGTTCTTCTCACTCAGGTGAAGTGGAAGCCTATCCAGAAGAGACGATAGGGAGTCATTAAAGGGTTCCTACAGAGGGTGGCAACTGTGGTCGTGGAGATAAACCTCGAGGTAGAGGTTGAGAAAAAGGTGATCGAAGAGCTTCTCAAGATAAAAGTCACATCCGGTATTAAAATTGCATCAAGATGGGAAACTGCTGATGGGTTTTGTATACTGAAAGCATTTATTATAATGAGTATACAACGGTTTATTTCTATTATCTGTTAACAATCTTACATGTATGAACAATGATATCCTCTTGTCTCACCGATAGGGACGATCATACGGTGTGTTGTAGATCGCAGAAGACAGTATGACCACTTGACCTAGTGAGACATAAACCTGATCACAGCCGAGATAGCGTATGAGGATAAGTCTTTTCGGATGGCTGCGGTATTGTCGGAATAAGTAGTCTGTCTTGGTTACTTGAAATGCTGGTACGCAGGGGTGGCGTATTGATGGACCGCATGGAGTTGTATTCGTCTGTCTGACATCAACGAATACAAGATCTCGTTATATTGATTAAGTCCAAACCCTAACGAAGGTTCAGGGGTTTGCACGGGTTGTCTATTGCTTTGACTTGCCATGGTGGAGAGCTTAAGTAACGTGCTCGTATATCCACATCTTGGGTAACAGCAGTTTGTGTAGTACCGCCTGAGACTGGGTTTAGGTAACCATATTCGAGTAATAGGCTGGGGACATTCCTTGAGGAGCTCAATAACATTCATCGTGCCAAAGTCCTGCAGGCAGATTAAGTTCAGGCACGAGTGATAAGGATTGAGTGGTACTACTCAGGATGAATGTCCGGTAACCTTAAATATGGGGATTCTCAATTAATGCAGTCCGTTCTCATAACATGGTAATAAAGGGGTAGGTTAGTATTAATTCTGTGGTGAAAAATAATTAATATTAATTAATTAATTATGTCCTGGGTTGTGGAGATGAGAATTAATTAATTCATAGGCCCACTTTATGATTTGCATTAGGTCCCAGGTGAGCCCAGGAGCCCATTAGGGTTTACAACCCTAGGTCTATAAATAGACAGCTTTCCCTTACAAGTTGCGTCACAATTGAAAAATTGAAACCATAGTGAGAGAGAGATGTGGGCGCCGACTTCAAGGAGAGAGGAGAAGAATTTTCGAATTCTGGTCCTGCTCAAATACAGATCTGTGGAATCCTCACCAGTAGCAGATCTGAATACACCGGGAAACAGATCTGAAGATCTAATCTGGAGAACAACTCCTAATTCCTTCTCTTTGTCTCTTTCGATTATTATTCAATCTAGAAATTAGATTTCTAATTTCTTGTTCTGCAGATTTAATAATATCGTGTGGTTGATTCTGAATTTGGGAATACAAACGCGAAAGATCATTTCTGAGACTACAGAATTAAGGTAAATAATTCTTTATCCACGCATTAAATTCAATAGGAGTATGCTTAGGGTTTATGAATGTTTTATGAACAATAACTATAAACAGTCCGGTTCATTTGGTTTTGGTGATTCGATTCACGGTAAAACCCTACAACTACTCCACACAATGTCGAGCAGCAAGGAAGAATGAGGAAGCTCACCTCGCCCACACTAATAATATTTGAGCCAGCTCTACTTATGGCAGTTTCAGAAGAGAACCCAAAGCAACTCGAGAAACCTGATGATATTTGGTTTCTAGATAATAGAGCTAATAATCATATGATTAGTGATAAAGGGAAGTTGTTTAAACTAGATGAAGGCTTTGAGCCTTCCAATAGCCTCTTCGAAGGTGAGCTCTTCTAGATCAAAGAAGTGTTCGATGTCGTTCACCATACTAATGAATCTTTTTGGCACTGTTTCGAACAACTTCTTCACAAGAGTAAAGTCATTAAGGGTTCCTCCAAGGCTTAAGTTCACCACAAAAATTTTAGTGAGTCGTCCAACATATTGATCGAGGGACTCACTATCATTCAAATACATCTAATCGAACACACCCTTCCATATCTGTAGTCTTGCGTTCTTCGCTCGATATGCCCCAATGAATCTCATCTTGAGATAGTTCCAAACTTCCTTCGTCGTCTTCTTTCTAGAAACTTTCATGAGGAGATCTTCTCGTAGTGCCTACAAGTAGTGCAATCTTGCCTTCTTGTCGTGATGGGCTTCCACTTGTGCGCCCTCGGTGATAAGCTCATTATTTTACTCACTTATCTATATTATTTTTACTATTTTATGTAGTTTTATTGAGTTTATATATATATTCTATGCATGAGTCTATATTAGGTGGTATTATGCGCATCTTTGTGTTTTTGCAGGTTTTAGGCCTAAATTCACTTGAAAACCGTCCCGAAAGCAGTGACGTTTAAGAGTACCAATGAAGAGTTCCTCCACAAGGAGAATTTGGGCTATTAGCACATGGCAATGGATGATGCTTTGAGTTAGCTCTCCAACGCAACTGGAATTGGGTCAATCGGAGTTCGAGAAAGGAAGTTATGGCCAAAACCGTGAGACTGCGCAGAAGGGGCGAGAGACCACGTCAATCGACGCCAATCAGCAACGACGACGCGTGTCTGCTGATGCGGGACATTTTATGAAAATCGGATTTATTCATGTCTTTAGCCCTAGATTTGATAGGATACACATCCACCCCAATAAATACTTAGAAAATTCGACTTTTTCAGCATTCCCTATCATATTTTCATTCCAAAATTTAGTTTTTAGAGTCTTGAGACTTGGGAAACACGAAACCCTTATTTTTCTTGTAAGTTCTTTATGTTTATGCAATTTAATATGATTTCTTTTGGATTTCTATCTGCGATGAGTCGCTAGAAACCCTTGTGGGTTCTAGGGTTTGAATATTATTATGGATGCATGTTAGGATTAATTAATTAGGTTCATGATTCCTGTGTTTATTTTATAATTCTAATTTAATTCATGGACCGAGAGGTGACGATTAATTTAGATGTCTAGCTATTGGTAGAAGGACCGAGAGGAGAATATTGATAGTGGGATTAGGAATGCATAATACTATCTACACTATCCAAAAAGATGTACTAGACTGTAGGAATTGAACTGATTTGCTTATCAGATTGACTAATTTGGTGTACTTTGAGACCGAGCGGAGATAGTCACTAATTAGTAATCTAGGTTATATTTCCCAAAGAAGGAAATATAACATTATTGCAGTATTCCACCTGTTAAATTAATTGGTTCTTGCATGTCATCCATAATAAGAATTCTTCCCTAGAATCTGTGTTCTTTTAAATTTGCTTTCACAATCCCTTTAATTTTAACCATTGTCATCTTTATTTTCCAAAACAAAACCCTGATTTTCTGTTCACTCAAATAATGAATCTTAGGATCATAGCTAGTATATAGGATAGTTTCCCCACACAATTCCCCTGGATTCGATAACCTTAGGGTTTACAAATTTATTTGCCACTATTTCTATAATTAATCTGTTAGAAATAACAGTGATCAAATTGGCGCCTTTGCCGGGGAATTGTTAGATTTTATCTTGTTACTAGTTCGTTCTAGGATTTGCTGGATTGAGTTTTATTTTCTGTACGTGTGCGTGTGTGAGTTTTTGTTTCTGCATTCCATGTTGATCGACGCCCTTTAGAGTCGATTGACGTCGATCATCTTATTGCGTCGATCGACGGACACTTTACGATGATCGATGCAGACCACTTTCGTGCATCGATCGATGTGACATCCACGTCGATCGATGCTGAACTGATATTTACCTTTTTTTTGTGCAGGTGCACGAACACGCGAGCCAAAGGAAAAACACTCTAGGCCTTTGTCCCTGAAATTGAAGCAACCTGCAAAAAAATCAAAAAGAAAGGAAAAGAAAAACAACGAGAGATGGTTGAGAATTTTGAAGCACCTCTGCAAAATATGACTCCCGAGGAGCAGAGGAAATTTGTGAATGAAGTACAGCAGCTGAGAGCACAACTGCAAGCAGCCCAGGCTACTCAGGCGGAACAAGCTGCAAGACTGGCAGAGTTGAACGATAGGCAAGTTGTGATCCCGCAAAGGTCCATCTTGGATCGATTTCTTCCACAGCAAGCGGAGGCCGGATTCAGAGTTGGCATTGATGCCAACAACTTCGAGCTGCGCACAGGCCTTATTCAGATGGTGCAGCAAAACCAGTTTGGGGGGAGAGCTGTAGAAGATCCATATACCCACCTCAACCAATTCATTGAGGTGTGTAACACTGTGAAGCAGAACAGAGTAACCGAAGATGTGATCAGAATGAGACTGTTCTCGTTCTCACTCAGAGACGAGGCTCGGTCTTGGTATGCTGGACTGGATCAGAGTCAAATCGGGACATGGGAGGAGCTTCGAGCAGAGTTCCTTACCAACTACTTCCTACCGAGCCTGCTGCTGAAGAGGAAAGCTGCCATTACTTCTTTCAAGCAGATGTGTGATGAGTCACTCTACGAGGCCTGGAAGAGATAGAAAGAGCTTCTAGGACTCTGTCCTGGACATGGCATCGATCTGGAGATGCAAGTGTGCCATTTCTATGAGGGTTTGAATCCTCACATGAAGGAGTTGGTTGATGCATCTGCTGGTGGTATACTGATGAAGAAGAGTGGTGCAGAGAGCATGAGGTTGCTGGCAGACATGGCGCTGAATAGCCATCAGTGGCCGACTGATAGAAAGATTCCGGTCAAAGCAATCGAGGCAAAGCCAGAATTCGATGTGGTTGCGGAGGTGAAGAAGCTCCGGGAAGATATTGAAAAATTAGGCACAACACAAGATGCAACTGTTGTAGAGCTAAGCATGGCCATTGTTCCGGTGGAGGCCGACTACATCAACCGGGGTGCAAGCAGATCGTCTGGAACTGCCGGGACGGAGGTGAACTACATTGGCGGTGGTTATCACAATAACTACCGAGGCAATCAAGGGTATCATTACAATCATGGGCGATCTCACCCTGGTTTCTCTTATTCTAACCCTTCTGCTGGAGAACACCCTCCGCCTGGTTTTGATGTAGGTACTGGAGGAGAGATCGTGGAAAGGAAAAAGTCTGTGCTGGAGGAGATGCTCGAGAAATTTATCAAGAGCTCCGACAATCAGTTTGGGAAAGTAGAAACCGAAGTGAAGGGGATGGCCAATCACATGCAGCTGATGACGAAATACCTTCAGATGATGGACACGCAATTGAGCCAGATTGCCACCACACTCGGCAATCAGCATAAGCCGGGATAGTTGCCAAGTACGACAGAGGTGAACCCCGCAAAGGAAAAGCCAGTGAATGCCGTCACTCTGAGGTCCGGGACGAGCTACAAGGGTCCCGAGATGGCTGTGAATGATTCTGGAGGAGAAAAGGAGCAAAACTGCACAGGACAGGGATCCACGTCGATCGACGCACCATCTTCGTCGATCGACGCAGAAGAGGAAGCCCCATCAATTGACGCCACCCTACGTCGATCGACGTCGAAGTCTGTTCCAGGCACAAAGCTGAAGCAGTCTAAAAATCAACCTCCTCCTATACCATTCCCACAGCGGTTCGGGAAGCAGAAAGAGGATGAGAAGTTCTCCAGATTTGTGGAGAATCTGAAGAAGGTCAGCATCAACATCCCACTGATCGAAGCACTGAAGGAGATTCCGGGGTACATGAAGTACCTACGGAAATTGATGAGTGGAAAGAAAAAATTCGTGGAAAACGAGACGGTGAAGATCCACGAGCAGTGCAGCCTGCTACTTCAAAAGCAGGTGCCCATCAAGAGAAGCGATCCTGGATGCTTCTCTATTGCCAGCTGGAACAATTCACGCCGCGCAATGTTCGAAGACTCTGGGGGATAAAAAGTTGATGTCTGAGATCAACTACCAGGTATCGTTCCCTCTTTTTTCTGATTTTCAAACTTATTCCACTCTTCGAGTTGGAAATCAATTTGGGGGGATGTGGACAAGAGATGAAACGTTCTATCTTTTATTTATTATGCTTTCCGTATTTAATTTTTGCCCTAAATCTTAATTTTATTCTATTTTGTGGGGAAAATTTTTTAGTTTTGAAATAACCCGAATGGGATTGTGAGATTAGAATCGGTTGAGGGTTGAGTTTGAATTGATTGTGATTTTGGTTAGATGCCTATGAATGTAGAATACCGCACGATAGGATTGATTTGACACTTATGCTTGCATGATGATTGAGCTGATTTGAAAGTGACTGTGGAAGAAAACTTTTGAACCCTTGTGTGAGAAATTTGAGCCTTTATTTCGTTTGATGTGAAATTCACATGTGTGTTTTTATTTCTCTAGAACTTGCCTATATTTTGTGTTGAGACTGCATAGTGTGCACAAGTTTAGGAGATGATCTTAGGCCATCTTTGATAACCCAATATCCTAAACAATGTCCATTCACATTAAATTTTCCCTAGTTAGCCACTTTTGAGCCTATACAAAATTTTTCTTTCCTTGTCTATGAGATTAAGAGGAAGTATTGGTCTCGCTCATGTCTTGAGTTGTGGTATATGGGGTGGAATGATTGTGAGATAGAGATAAGAAAATATAAATTAGTGGTGAAAAAGAAGCTCAAAGAAATAATTAGAATTCTCATAAGCTCTCTGAAAAGAAAAGGATACAAAAATTATGTAAAGAGCATAAGAAATTCAAAATGAGCTAGAAAAAAAAAGAGTTCATTGAAAATATTAGGAGAAGGTTGGATGATGAATAGAAGCTGGTTTGGATTGATTGAGGAAGTTCAACTTGATTGATTTTAGTCACTTGGCCATATTTCCCTACCTTTCACAAAAAGCCTACATTACAACCTAATGAAAGTCCTTTTTGATTCTAGGCTTGTGTGCATATTCTAGCAGTGGAGATATTAGAAAATTTGCAAGCCTATGGTAGAAATTTCTTCATACATGTTGTTGAGTGCCTTCATCTATACCTTAAACACTTGAGAGTTGAGCGATACACTTCCCGTGAGTTCTTCCACTGTTGATGAATTTTTTGTCTCTTTCAAATTGCTTGTGTGTAGTGGATTTGTGATTCTTGACTGTGATGAATCTTGTGAGGTATTGCACTTTAATCGCATGATCTTTTGATTTCTTTCTTGCCTATTGATTGAGGACAATCAAACGTTCAAGTTTGGGGGGTTTGATAAGCTCATTATTTTAATCGCTTATCTATATTATTTTCTACTATCTTATGTAGTTTTATTGAGTTTATATATATATTCTATGCATGAGTCTATATTAGGTGGTATTATATGCATCTTGGTGTTTTTGCAGGTTTTAGGCCTAAATTCACTTGAAAACCGTTCCGAAAGCAGTGACATGTAAGAGTAGCAGTGAAGATTTCTTCCACAAGGAGAATTCGGGCTATTGGCACATGGCAATGGATGATGCTTTGAGTTAGCTCTCCAACGCAACTGGAATCGGGTCAATCGGAGTTCGGGAGAGGAAGTTATGGCCAAAACCGTGAGACCGCGCAGAAGGGGCGAGAGACCACGTCGATCGACGCCAATCAGCATCGATCGACGCTGAAGAGGAAGCCACGTCGATCGACGCCAATCAGCAACAACGACGAGTGTCTGCTGATGCGGGACATTTGATGAAAATCAGATTTATTCATATCTTTAGCCCTAGATTTGATAGGATACACATCCACCCCTATAAATACTTAGAAAATTCGACTTTTTCAGCATTCCCTATCATATTTTCATTCCACAATTTAGTTTTTGAGTCTTGAGACTTGGGAAACACGAATCCTTTATTTTTCTTGTAAGTTCTATATGTTTATGCAATTTAATATGTTTTCTTTTGGATTTCTATCTGCGATGAGTGGCTAGAAACCCTTGCGGGTTCTAGGGTTTGAATATTATTATGGATGCATGTTAGGATTAATTAATTAGGTTCATGATTTATGTGTTTATTTTATAATTCTAATTTAATTCAAGGACCGAGAGGTGAAGATTAATTTAGATGTCTAGCTATTGATAGAAGGACCGAGAGGTGAATATTGATAGCGGGATTAGGAATGCATGATACTATCTACACTATCCAAAAAGATGTACTAGACTGTAGGAATTGAACTGATTTGCTTATCAGATTGACTAATTTGGTGTACTTTGAGACCGAGCGGAGATAGTCACTAATTAGTAATCTAGGTTATATTTGCCAAACAAGGAAATATAGCATTATTGCAGTATTCCATCTGTTAAATTAATTGATTCTTGCATGTCATACATAATAAGAATTCTTCCCTAGAATCTGTGTTCTTTTAAATTTGCTTTCACAATCCCTTTAATTTTCACCATTGTCATATTTATTTTCCAAAACAAAACCCTGATTTTCTATTCACTCAAACAATGAATCTTACGATCATAGCTAGTATATAGGATAGTTTCCCCACACAATTCCCCTGGATTCGATAACCTTAGGGTTTACAAATTTATTTGCCACTGTTTCTATAATTAATCTGTTAGAAATAACAGTGATCACTCGGCTAGTTCAATTGCTTCCCAAACTCCTTGATCACCAAATTGGTGTAGTTCGCATGTGTCAACTGCGGGTACATGACTGTTATGCTTGTGATGTTTTTGCTGCTACCAATGCTATATTTTCCCAACGTATGATCTTAGGAATAACCTATGGCTCTACATACCACTTGTTGGCCCTTTGACCATAAAATCACGAACGATCAATGGAAAAAGACGAATGAAAAGAGAAGAAAATATGGAGGAAGAGTATTATTTCTTGTCATAAATTACTGTGAAATTCAATGAAAACTTAATGAATAAACTATGCTTTCCAGCACCCCTATTTATAAGAAAAACTGGGATAAAAAAAACAAGGATGCCAAGATAAACTAGGATATATTAATATATTCCTAATAAGATTAGATTCCTATCAAAACTTGTTTAGGAAACCAAATATCTTTATATCAAGGAGTATATCTCTACAAGATGATGTTGATACTGCTACAATTATTGTCGTTTACTTTTGTGGATAGAAGTGTGGTCAAGGGTAGCTAAGATCACTTTCATTGGGTGATTGTATTAGATCACCTATTATTTTTTACTCATCAAAGTCGTGCCCATTTTAATGTTTTGGACACTCTGGTACCACAATCATGCAAATCCGATGGGGCCTAGATCTTTTGACAAAGCTAGATTGCACACATAGCCTCGAACAGGTAGGTGCACTGACTACTACCGTAGTTCCTTTTTGCCTTTGTACATACTGATGAAGATGCTATGATATGATGGTTAGTTGATGAACCTCTTATGATGGTTGTTATATTGATTATTATATTTCATACAATTGTGTAATGTATAACAAATGAATAAAATTTCAAACATGTGTGATTGTCTTAAGCTAGAGCATGATACGAGATCCTGAACATAGATTGTGAGTGTTGTGTAACAACTTCATTTGTGAATTGCTTGAAAATGCCTTCTAGCACAAAGAGACATGGAGGATGGAGTGGGTGAGGACAAGGATGAGATCGAGCACAACGTTAGAGGTAGGAAACCGCCCTTGCCCCAAGGCTACCTTAGCCCACCTTGCTTCTCTAGTCTAAGGAAGCGAATCTATATGCAGACCTAAGATGCAATCACTGATGAAGTAGCATTGCTCCCTCAGCCTCTCCAAATCATCAAAACCTTTTAGTAGCTGCATAAGTTCACCTTTGATTGCGAAGGCAATCCTACAGAGAAGAGACATGGGTTCATGCCATTGAAAGGATCTCCAATTAAGCACATGCATTGTAGTGCGATCAAGAAGATTAGTTTCATGACATATCAATTAATTGGGTCAAATTATTTCTAATGGAGACCTATTGTAAAAACCTTAAGTGATTGGATAATTGAGCTGGTTCTTTCCCTAATAAATCCACTATGTGGACCCTAGTCCCATGAAAGTAAATGGGTGTGATACATATTAGCATATTTCAAAAGTCATATTATTAATGTTTCTTACCCCATATCCACATAGGTCTTGTAAAAGAGTGTTACCTTCTTTTTCAGAAGTAAGAATTAAATAGGATGACGTTAACTTCACAGAAAAGTTACCTTCACATTTGATTTATATCTTAAAGAAGCAATTTTTTTGTTATGTGGAGTATATGAAATACTAAATAAGAAGAAAAAGTTATCATGTATTTTACTTTCATGTATAAAAAAATATGTATGTACACATTTTTCACATAAATACCTAGCACGAAACATTGTGGTAAAGATGTGATATTTATCTGCTAAATTAAGATATCACTAAGCATATATAATAATGTAAATATCATGTTTAATGCGAAACACATGGATATTACTAAACCTAGTAGAGATCTTAACATAAAAAATAGATCTTTAAAGTATTAGCCTACATGACAATAAGTAAGGAAAAAACTTTTAGAGATATTAAATAGCGAAAAAAATTGTATTTAGGGATCAATAAAATAAACATGTTCTAAGACTTACACATATTTTCGACAAGCTTTATGAAACTTCAAACTTCTTTCCTTTAATGTATCTGCATTTTCTTCCATCATGTGCATCTGTTTCGTTAACCAAAGTATTGCATATTAATTAAGTTATCATATCGACTAATCAGATGATGTTGTATTATTGAATAATAACAAGAAAAATTAATATTTTATGTTATATATTACTTATCAAAATTTGTAACTTCAAGAAAATCATTTAATATTAGATTGTTAAGCAATCCATAATTCTAATTTATGGTTAACAGTTTACTATTTCTTATCCCAATCATTTTAGTAGATGGTTTACCTTATTTTTTGTCATTTCTTACCGACCAAGAATTTAGTGTTATCTATTATAAAATAGTTATTGTGAGAAATTGTCTATTTATAAATGTAGTCGATCACTATGTAACAAGACTATTGAAAATCACAATTGGGCAGTTCTCTAACATAATGTGTTTATGCTCATTGCAAAACATATTATGCGTTGGTAAATATTTTGTACATGGGTATTGTCTAATAATCTAACATTAACAATAATCTAGTAATTTTCATGTAAAACCTTGAAATCCCCTTTAAAATCCTCACGTGGAAAGCAGAATTTCACTAAATAAAAAAAAGTTACTTCTGTGATGTTTAGGCAAATTATATACTACAAACTTAATTATATCAATTTTCATCTTTGTAGCAATTAAAAATAAATAATTGAATCTTCATAAATGCATAGAGAGCCCAAAAAACTAATAACAACCTGTTGACGGAACATGGGTGAATCGTCTAGCTTGGCAAAAAACATCTTTCCTTCTTGTATATGATCCAAATCGAATTTAGCCACGATCACTTCATCTCAGCAAGGAAATGAATAAGAAAAAAGATAATAAAATTCAATGTAATCATTGTCAACTATTGGGAAATGTAAGACCCAAGATCACATGTTCTATGCAAAATCTTTATGGAATGTGTGATAAATTTGGGAAATTTAATACCCAAGATCACATGTTCTATGCAAAATCATGATGGAATGTGTGATAAATTTGCGAAAGGAATGAGGAACAATAGAAACAACATAAATGTGAAGGGAGAAAAAATGATGAAAAAAATAAATAAATGAAAGCGAAAATAGAGCAGAAAATGAAGAAATGGGTGGATAATGGAGTAGATATAATAATAATGTTGTTGGTGAGCACTAATTTTATTTTCTCTGTCATGTGCTTGTGATCGGAAATTAGCATCATTTCCTAAGAGTAGAACTACACTTGCGCAATAAACGGTCAATATTTTATACTTCTAAATTTAGGAGTTGTACGAGCAAGAATCTCTTAAAATTAGAATTATTGTATAAATAAATAATTAAGTTTATCCTGTAAGTACCACTATTATTTCTTTATACACAAGTAACACAACATAGTTTTCAAATTTTTACTTACCTTTTTTTTTTCTTTCTCCTTAAGAAACTAAACTTAACTATTTATATAAAAAAAGGGTTAACTGCATATACTAACACAATTATTACAAATTTTATAATTATAACAATTCTTAAAATATAATGATAATTATAAACTTGAATGATAGGATACTGAACAATATGTTGTATACATAAGATCACTAAATATCGAAACATTACCTCAAAAGCAAAAAATATCAATGCACATACTAAATAATCAGCTATACATACCTGTTAATTTTAATTAAAAGCAAAAACAATAATCATAAAAACATTATTTCAATAAATTTTAACAATATAATGACATGAAAAATCGTACTTAACCATTCACAAACTACATAAGGGGTAAAATTATTTGAAGTTTTACATCCCAGTTTAAATGAGAATCAGAAGTGTAAAAAATAACTCATTTGAACCTTCAGATCAAAGAATCTATGATAGTTGGAAGTATGAGAAATAAAACAACAACCAATAAATAAAATCACATTATTACTATAATGTTAACATAAATTTGAAGTGATGAATCCTTAATTAGCCCAATTAAATTAAAAGTTGGGTAGACTAATGTATTTTCCTAGACACTCATTATCAAATTTAAAGTGATTAATTGTGGAACATGACAGATGGGTGAGAACTATCTTTAAACATTATTTTCCTAGTTTGATTATTATGTTGCATTGCATTTTATTATAAGGAAAACTAAAATAAATCATTGATGGAGTTATATCATTCAATATATAATTTCTAAATGGATCAATTAAATTTTGTGATTGTCAAATTGATCAAACCTAAAAAATTAATTAGTTGGCTAAATTGTGTTTACACTATCATATTTGGCAAATTATAGTAAATTTAAGATGCATTTAACACAAATGAATAATTGAATCTTTTAAATCCGTATATACTACAAAACAAAATCCTTTCAAAGCTTTCTTTTAGTGAAAAATACTTTTAAATTTAATACAGCAAAAAAAAAAAAAGGTAACTAGGTAGGAAATAAAACATATATTTATTGAACAAAGTATTTCAAAAGTATAGAGTTCCAATTTATTATACGATTAACCAAAATATGAAAAGTGAATGATGGACTAGTAATATTAAAACGTGGATGAGAGAAATTTCCTAACATGTGTTTCTACCAAAATCAATGGGTCGACTAAAAACCTATCGCACAACCAAATCGAGCCTATGTGACAGTTCCACATTCGAACAATACACGATAAGAAATTTAATAGTTTCAAACAAAAGCTTAAATAGCAGAAGAAAATTTAGTTCACCTTGTAAGTCGGTGATTTAAATTAAGAAATGGTACAAAAAAAATTGTCACGCAGCGGAATTAAATATATGATTGATCAACAACAAAACATGGAAGGCAAATGATTCAACTAATAATGTAAGTGGTGCTTGGTAAGCTTATTATTTTGCCTCACTTATCTCTTTGATTTCGTTATTGTTTTATTAATTTACATTCCTTTTTAGTTAATAATCGAGCATGAACTGTTTATAGGGGATATTACGCTTGTTGTGCTCAGTTTTGTAGGTAATTAAGGCTAAAAGTGAGCAAAAGGTGAAAAGAGCCGAGTTTCATAGAGTTGTTACTTCGATTGACACAAGGGAAGTCGACCAAGTTGGAAGACATGCCAAAATCCTGAACATGACATCTGTGTCGACCAACGTGGTGCAAGTCGATCGACAAGAATGTCGGATGTCGATCAAGAGCAAGAACATAAGAAGGCTCAACATATGCGCGTATGTCGCTCGACATACTCTGTGTCGACCGACACGGAGGTTGAAAGCAGATTGATTGACAAGGAAGAGAGAAGCTCGAATTTCTTGCATGTGTGTCGATCGACATACACTGTGTGATCAACACAGAAGTCCGGAATGGAAAAATCATCTCAATTTGGGGATTTTCCATCTCAAGCCCATTGACTTTTAAAGATTTAATTTCTTCCCCTATACATATGACTTATAAGGCTCAAAAATAGGGTTCAATTCCAAGTTATTTTTACTTTAATTTTCAGCACTTCAATTTTCTAGTATTCATTATTTTCATTGTTGCATTTGAATTCAAGTACTCCAAGGTTCCTATTTCTTTAATGAATCAAGTAAGTTATTTTATGCTTCTTGCAATGTTTATTTCCATTATGTTAGACTAGAAACCCCAAACAGATTCTAGGGTTTTCACCATCCTCTTTGGCATGTGTTAATTTGATTAAATCCAAACCATAATCAACTTGGTTCAAATTATATGGTTTTCAATTCAAAATCAATTTTCAATTGAAGGATCGAGAGATAAAAATTGAAGTAGGTTTATAGTTATTAATTGAGACTGAGAGGAGATTATTAATAGCAGGAAAATATAATTTGATACAATTATTTTATGTCTCAAAAGGAAGAATCATTTGTAAGGTTTTTAATCTATATTATTATTGAGGTTGACTAGTTTCTGTTATTGAGACTCAAAAGGTAAAATTCATTCCATGAGATTTTAATTGCCTAACCGAGGAATTGATTCCATGAGATTTACCATCTAAGTAATTATTTTGGGTTTAGATTGATTGTTTATGCATGTTGAATTGGATTGGTTGATTTCCCTGGAATCTGTGCTTTTTATTACTCGATTTTATATAAAAGTCTTTTCTGTTTTGAAAAACAAAAACCCTAATCTCATTTTTGATTTGCTCAAATAAAGAATAGATAAACTTTGCCAGTACATGAAATAATTTTGTTGCACTATCCATGTGGGTTCGACTTTCCTTTGGGTTATAAATTTATTTGCATTGCTATATTATAATAAATCTGTTTAATTTTAACAGCGATCAGTGCTACCTCATCGAAAATGCTAAGGTGGGTCGAATAACATCGTGGTAAATCATAGTGCATTTCGAATAAAGCATGGTTGGATATGACTAATACAATATGGTTTCAAATAATGACCACGATGCAGGTCTCACGTCAAATACGACTTGGAAGAACAAATTATAACAACATCAAAGGGAAAATGATGGAGTCTATGTATGAAGACATAGCTCCTCGCTCTAATACCGGATAAACATGCCAAAGAAATCCAAACAACAACAAGCCATAATTCAAGGTTCAATACAAAGGAAGGTGCATGGAGTGGTACAAGTTAAAGATTTCTCAAAATTACATTCAAGGCTAATGATCAAGCAACATACAAAAGGAGTTTAAATATTGCATTCCATGGATATAGCTTACTATAAAAGAATGGCTATGGATATTAATTACCAATAGATTACATGAAACAATCAAGGTTCACAAATCGAACCCTCTTCACCCCTTTTTACCACAACGACGCCCCCACCTCCATCACCTTGTACTACACGTAAGGAAATACGTACAAGGGCTAACTACACGAATGTACCTAGTAGTCACATTGTCCTAAAAACAATTCATATTATAGTAGCATGGTAACCTTGTTATCTCACAAGAATAACACAAGGATTTTATTGAAAAAAACTTGTGAATACTAAAACATTTAACCTCGCAAGGATGCATCTCAACTAAATTTATGGCACCAATCATAATTATCATCACCAACAATCACATCATTCACAATTGGGGTAAGATGGGAGTGGCCACTCACCATCCACCTTCCTTATCCAAAACCGGTGGGGGATCCGTGTCCTCCGGTGTTAATGTATGGTCCCCAATCCATTACACCTCCATATCATGAATCATAATTATTTTAGTGCCAAAGACATTGTTACAATTTACCATATTCAAAACAAAATGCTTGATCATTTTGGTTTTGAAAACATTTGACAAAAACATAAGTTTTTACATAAAGCATTGTGCACCTTAGATTGGTGTGTGCATAATTACTTGGTTCCACTAGTTGATGTTTTCTCACTAAACTCATTGGAACCTATTTATAAATGTTTAGTTAGTACCATGTTTTTGTAACTTATAGCACTTATCATGTCAACATGATGACACATAAGTCACGTTGGACAATTCATGCATTTGACCATAAACATAATATCAACTTGTTCATACTTAATAATTATTTGTGACTTTATTATGCATACACACCACACCCTCTTCACCCTTCTTGTTTAACTCATTGTGCTCATGCAACTATGATTTAACCTATATAGCTCACATTATCCTATCACAAGTTAGACCATTCTTGATGAAGAACTTCTACTTATTCTAAAGTTTAATTTAATACAGGTGCTCTGCTCTTAACATATATATTAGGTAGCGATCATGTTTATGCAACACACTTATGAAAACCAATATATCAAATGTTTCGTTGTCACAAATATACTTAACCATAAATGCTTTTAGTAAACAATCTCCCACTTATACTCAAAATATTATACCAATACTTTGTCAGAGTATTAAGTGTGTCTATCTAAAGTCAAGCTTACTTACACCTCTCATCATCTTGTGACCAACTTCACCGACAAATCTAAACTATGAACATGATCTTCATATGTCCTCTGAGGTAAGCATTATATAAATAGATCTGTTAGATCTTTCGTCAATCGCTCTTATATGTACACATTGCCTCTCATCTTGATTTCTCGTATGATGCGGGACTATTAACTCTTGTATTTTACCACGTTGTGAGTCCTGGGTTCCCTTGAGTTTGTCGTTGCACCAGTATTATCACAGTACTTTTTTATTTCATTAGGTAAGCTTAGAGCATCCATCTCTATAGGGTAAACCTGAAGTTATACTACTTCTTACAAAGCTTCCAAAATTTCTATACTCTCAATTACCGTAGTGGAACTCACGAGACACTTCTGTTTTGCATTCCTATTACTCCTCATCAAAGGCAAACACATAGTTTGAGGTCGAATTTCTCCTTTCATGATCCTCCTAGAAATACTAAACCATACAACCCACAAGGCATATCTTAAGTCAATCTGGCTGTATAGGGTTGGCTAAATATTTCGAAACCATGCGTTTAACATAACATATATTTGACCTCATTTATTGTATTACATTCATAAGATTTTCCATTGCGACAATGCCATCTTATTATTTCTCTTAGTTTACACAACACATTGTAGCCCTTTTGTATGAGCAATGTTATATTGAAAGGCAACAACCCTTTCTTGGCCTTATGCATGATAAGTGACTTGAGACCAGCCCTCACATTCTCTTCTTGTTATCACACAAGACTTTAATCCCAAAGATTTACCCAGCATCTCCCAGGTTCTACTTCTGAAACTGTTCGAATAACCATCTCTCTATGTCTGACAATACCTATACATTGTTTCGGAATAAGAAAAATATTATCTACATAATATGCCAGGAAAACCATGATTCCGCTGACACATAACTTGTACATGCAACTATGGTTCTCGATATGTGACATTGAAATATTTGTTCCATGACCTTGAAGCTCCTTTAAGTTCACACCTGAACTTTCTTCGGCTTCTAGAAAAGATACAACTCACCTCACTGCACATAACCTTTTCGGTTGTTGCATGTAGATGCCACAACATTTATTGAGGTGCCTGTTTAGGAAGCACAATATTTGACATCTACCTTCCATATATCTAGGTCCTTTTGTGCTATTATGGCCAGAGAGTTCAAATGGACTTAAGAGTTGCAACCAATATAAAGATTTTAATACAGTCCATGCCTTCTTTCGACTATATCTTCCTCACAAACCTAGCTTTACCATTTGAATTTTTTTTCTTCTTGTATAAACTTAGTTACCTTAACCTGGATTGCTATCTTGTAATACAGACATTTGATATACATCTATAACAATGATTGATTCATTTTTGAACCATGACTTAACATCATTTTACTACAACTTTTGTTATTGGCAACTTCATTGTGAATACACGTGTTGGTAAAATATTTATCATCTTCTAGGACTAAGTCTAAAGACTCTTCGACGAACACGTACTCTTCAACCTGTAAAGGCACCCTCCCACTACAACGAGGCTCTTCTACTATGTTAGTGTTGGAATTGTATACATAAAGCATAAATGATTAAATGTTTTGTATACTGGCCTTCATTTATGTGTTGCATTAACAATTCTCGCTATCTGATAAATGTGAACATACGACGAACTATAATATCCTTTTATCTCGTAGATAGGGATGAACATATGGTGTGTAGGACATCACAGAGGATCATATGGTTCATTTGACCTAGCGAGATATAAAAAATATCACAACTGAAACAGTCCCTGGATAGGCTGTTGGTTTAAGCTGCGGCACATCTGTTCATAAGTGGGCTTATCCTAGCTACTTGATGTGTCGGTACATGTTTATGTATTGATGGGATCAACAGTGGGATGTGCCATTCTCATTGACATATGAATGAGCCAGATCCCTAACATACTTCCTATGATCTTAAACCTTACTGAAGGATAAGGGGCACACAAAGATTGACCACACTTTGATCTGCTATGGTGGCGAGTCTTACATGTACTCTTATACCTGCATTTTGGGTGTTGGCAATTTGTGTGGGGTCTGCTTAGGCTGGATGTATAGGTAAGCATATCCGTTTCAAGATGGTGACATTCCCTAATGAACTTACAAAGTTCTTTATACTAAGTCTTGCAGGCTGAATGATGTGTTCAAGCATAAGAGAAAAGGAGTGAGTGGTATTAATCAGGAAATAAGAAATTAATTAATTGTGGTTGATTGTCATAAACCAAATTAATTAATGAATGTCTAAAACCATAAATATGTGGATCATGTTAGTTTAATGCAACCCGTTCATAATAACGTCGTAATAAAGGGGCGAGTCAGCATTGTTATCGTGGTGAAGGTTAAAATAATGTTTTATTAATTAATTATGTTATGGGTTGAACAAGGATGGATTAATTAATAAAGAGGGCCCACTTTATTATTTGCATTTGATCCCTGGTCTGGCCCACACACTGCTCAAGCCCAATTAGGGTTAGGGTTTCTCAAAACCCTAACACTATATAAAGGATTTCTCTCTTAGATCAGATGTAACCACCACAGTATACTTTTGATATTCAAATCAGAATATTGAGTAAGGTTGAGAGAGAGATCGTCGATCAGGAGGAGGATTTTTCTGATCAAATCATCCGGCTTCTTGATTCAACTTGGTAGATAATCCTCACCAAATTTCCAAGGAGCAAGGGAACAGATCAGAAGTTCAGATCTGTAGGAACACAATCAAAGAAGGGTTCCATTCCGCTTCAGATCTAACTTCATCGTTCATCCTCCGATCTAGATCTGTAGATCAAACGATTGAAGATCAGGTATTCTCTTGAATCCACCCTATGCAATTATTCCTTGTAGAAGCATGAATAGGGTGGCATGATTTATTTAATTTAATTTATTCTTGATAACCTAAGAACGGTCCTGCGAATTAAATAACAACTCATGTTGTTGGTCGTAGACTAGAATCCTACAATTGGTATCAGAGCGAGGTTCCAGTTCTTAGGCTCTGTCCTTAATAAATTTAATTAAATGAATATGTATGTTCATGGATGGGTTTGAATTGTTGTGAATGGTTTTGTTCTCGTGGCCTTCTCGTTCTGGATTTGTTTTTACCACGAGAAAATCCGTGGTTTGATTTGATAGGGAAACCCATTGTAATAGATTTAGATCTATTTTTTGTATTGTATTTTATTTTCAAATCTGTAAAATTAAATCCGGAGAAAGAACGAGAAGTGAAGAATGAAGAACGAAGAAGGCACATGGATTATTGTTCAGCCCCTCACCTACCACACTCGCCGGCGGCGAACGGCCGCGCGGGCGGCAGCCAGGGGCAGCAGGTATGGGTCGCGGCGGTGGGGGCTTCTCCCTATGGCTGGGCCGCGCCCATCTCTCTTCTGCTGCGTGCGTCCAGCGAGCAGCGACAACTGCTACGCCTTCTGCTGCTGCGCGATGCCGGAGGGCGACCGACGAGGGCGGTCTGCGACTAGTGGCGGCGGTAGGGTTTTACCCTTCGGCTGGGCCGTGCTAGTCTTCCTCCTGCGAGCGACGTGCCCCGTCGGGCATGGCGAGCTGGTCGTCGACTCCAACCCAGCAAGCGACAGCAATGGAGGTGGTTGTGCGCGGTGGCACGGCAGGCTGCGAGCGCGTCTGCACGCGGTGGCGCTGAGAGCGGCCGGAAAGGCGGCGCCGACGGGGCCAAGGTGAGGTGGCGGCTGGTGTGTTGAACTAGGGTTTCCAGCCTGGGCCAAAATCGGGCTTCTCAGCCCGGAGGCGGCCCGCATTCCTGAAAATTAGGGTTTGGTTCATTTTTTGGGCCTGAAACCCTAATTCCTTGCCCATGTTGCAGTATTTAATCCAGCCCATGGATTGCAGATTCAGATTAAACAGTGGGAGCCCAGCTGTAAGATCTGTACTGGAAAATAAATCTTGTAATAGAATAGATTTTATTATTTTCAATTGTAATCGCATCTGAGGAGCCACGATAAATTTTATTTGTTTATTTAATTATTTTCTCGTATGATGTGATTTATTATGTGCGCACTAGTAAATAATAGGAAAGCATGCCTATTTGTTTTAATTATTTACTTTTATAAGCATGTTGCAATTTAATTTTTGAGCATGTCTTATGTGATTTATTTTATGTTTTAAATTATGTCTATAAATTCCGGGATCATATTAATTTATGATGAAATTTTAGGTGTGACATAATTTATGGAAACATAAAATAATGTGTGCGCATGAAACCTTTAGAATTAAAAAAATACTAAGCTGGATTTTGGTTCTTTTCTAACCAAGATCATTAGACCTCCACAAATACGACTTCTCATTGGTAGTGGGGTATCTCGAATCGTAAACGGTCTACTCGGGTAGCTTACGTTAGGGGTCCCTCACAAGTTCCAATGCGATGAGGTTTCCAAAATAAAACACTTATTTTAAGATTAGAAGTGGGAGCCTCTAAGCAAACGGTCTACTCGGGTAGCTTGCATTGAGACAACTTCCACTGGTCTCTAAGATTAATCTAAGTGGGATAACAAAGAATGTTAAGGGCATGCAGTATGGGTCTAGTACGTATGCTAAATCTCCCTTTTACATTCGGAGTTAGGACTGTGGTTATTTTCTCTTAGATGTTGCCTGGAGTATAACTCATGAATGATGTCCTTGCTCCGGATAGGTGAACATGGTCTTGGGATCTCCAATATTAATTTATTTTGTCAATAGATACCTGACATGTTAAGAAATTAAAGGATCATTTGATCTGGTTGAGCGTTCATCATAAACGGTCTACTCGGGTAGCTTGCGGTGAATAAGCTTGGGCAATTGGAGGAAACAAATTGTACTGTTTTATCTAAAGGTTACTATGCATATTTGTTTCAATTGTTCTGTTGTTTGTTCTTAATTTATTTATTTATTCATTTTCAGATATGTCTATCATTATTCGTATTTTGGCGCAAAATCCCTTGAGGGGTTCTAATTTCCTGGAATGGAAATGGCTCATGGAGCGATGCATGTTTGCTACACAGACTGTATTTGTGTTACTTGTGCCTCGTCCAGCTGTACCTTTCATTGGGTCCTCAGATTCCTTCAGGAACTCCTTTGAAAAATGGATGGCGAGCAACGATAAGTTATTATCAATGCTCAGGTCATCCATGATTAAGGAGCTCCAGCTCAAGTACTAGTATTTTACTGACGCAGTTGAGATTTGGAGAGATCCGATTATGACTTATGGTAGGCTTTGGACAGACTGCCAGTGCCGAGTTCCTAATGAGAATTGTGAACTGTAAGCTGGCACAGGGTGGTAATGTTAGGGAGCATGTGTTGCACATGAATCACCTAAGAAGATTCTATATCTTAAATGGTGGAAATATAAATGATCAGTTATTCACTGATGTCATATATGACTCCCTTCCAGAATCTTACTATGACTTCACTTCCATAGTCGAAGACAAGGTGTTCACTTTGGATCAGTTGATCAGTTTCTTGGAGGCTGCTCAACAGATCAATGATTCTTTGTCTGCTGTTGTGCTTGACTATCACTTTCCACTTCCGAGTGTAGAGGATGTAAGCATGAAGAATTCGACTAGTGATGGTACTATAGAAAGATTTGGAGGCAAAGTTTACAAAAGAAAGGTCTGTTCTGCATGCAAAAGGAAAGGTCACTGTAAAGTAAATTGTCCGGTGTTTGTCACCAAGGGACAAGGTACGTCATCTTCTGCACTAGTTATTGAAACATGTTTAGCATCAGTTTCTATCCATTCGTGGATAGTGGATACTAGAGCTACTGATCATGTTTGTTACTCTATGCAGGGGTTCGAGCTGACTAGAGAGCTTGAAGATGGCGAGTTACCATCTCCATGGGAAATGCTGCTAGAATCTCTGCTGCAGCAATTGGAGATGTTACTTTATGTTTTGGGAATAATGTTTTAACACTAAGAGATGTTTTGTTTGTGCCATCTTTTCGGCGAAACTTGATTTCAGATTCCAAACTTTTTGATGATGGATTTTCTGTTATTTTGGTAGAGATGTTTCTATCATGAGAAATAACGTTGTTATCTGTCATGGGTCACTGAAATATTCAATTTATGTTATTACATGGTCAAACAAACTGACAGTGAAAGAGGCATATAATTTGTCTAACCAACGGAAAAGAAAATTTTCTTCAAGTGAGGATATAACATATCTTTGGCACTTGAGACTCGGTCATGTTAATCTTAAAAGAATCAAGAAACTCGTTGATTGTGGAATTATGGATCCAATCCAAGTAGTTCCACATAGAGTTTGTGAATCTTGTATAGAGGGGAAGATGACGACCAGGCCTTTTAAGGCAAGTGAGTCTCGAGCAAATGACTTGTTGGACCTCATCCACTCTGATCTGTGTGGACCTATGTCGATGCAAGCCCGTGGTGGGCACAGATACTTCGTCACCTTTATAGATGACTACTCCAGATATGGATATGTTTATCTGCTTCACTATAAGTCTGAATGCCTTGAGAAATTCAAGGAGTTTAAGACTGAGGTAAAGAAGAAGTTAAACAAGACCATAAAGGTGCTACGATCTGATTGTGGTGGAGAATATCTCATCAATGAGTTCTTACAGTATCTAGCAGATCAAGGGATTACCTCCCAGTGGACTGCACCTGGCACCCCTCAGCAGAATGGTGTAGCAGAGAGAAGAAACAGAACTCTGTTGGAAATGGTTAGATCGATGATGAGCTATGCCAGCTTACCAATTTCTTTTTGGGTACATGCACTAGAAACAGCAACGTACTTACTTAACTTAGTTCCTTCCAAATCAGTTCCTAAAACTCCAATTGAACTCTGGTATGGACATAAGCCCAATTTGTCCAAGCTGAGAGTGTGGGGTTGTCCAGCATACGTGCTAAATAAGGATGCTGAAAAGTTGGAAGGCAGATCTAAGTTAATGCTGTTTGTGGGCTATCCCAGACAAACAAAGGGTGGTTTCTTTTATGACCCAGAAGATCAGAAAGTTGTTGTGCGTACCAACACAAGATTTCTGGAACATGAATTTATAAGAAACCACAAAACCAAGAGCGAAATTGTACTTCAAGAAATTGAAGAGAACAATTAAAATCCATCAGGAGAACTCCGTGGCAACCTGAGCATACCTGTTTCAGGTATGGAACCAGGTGCACGACCGCCTGTGCAAGTTGGTGAATCACAAGTGAATGCACCAAACACAGACATATTGAAGGGGCCTCGTAGTAGTGGGAGGTTGCCTCAGAAGCCTAAGCGGTATATGTTCGTGGGAGAGTCTTCTGACTTAATCCCTGAAGACGGACTAAATGATATCGATCCATGGACATACAATGAAGCTATGAGTGATAAGGATGCCGATCAATGGCGTCAAGCCATGGATTCTGAAATTGAATCGATCACGGCTATGGATGTGTACAAGAAATCCTTACTTCCAGATGGTTTTCGAGCCATAGGCAGTAAGTGGGTATACTAGAGAAAGAAGGATTTGAATGGTAACATAACGGCATGTAAGGCAAGGTTGGTGGCGAAAGATTATAGTCAGAAGGAAGGTATTGACTATGATGAAACCTTCTCACCTGTTGCAATATTAAAATCCATTCGAATACTTCTGTCCATAGCAGCACATATGGATCTTGAGATCTGGCAGATGGATGTCAAAACCGCATTTTTGAACGGGTACCTTGAAGAAGGTCGTGACATCTACATGCAACAACCAGAAGGGTATGTGCAGAAAGATCAAGAGCATCTTGTCTGGAAGCTTAAGAAGTCACTATATGGACTTAAGCAAGCTTCAAGGTCATGGAACAAGCATTTTGATGATGTGATCAAATCCTATGGATTTTCACAGTGCAAAAACGAGAGTTGTGTGTACCGTTTATGTGTCAGTGGAAGCGTGGTTTTTCTTGCACTTTATGTAGATGACATTCTCCTATTCGGAAACGATGTGGAAGTGTTGTGAGGCATAAAAGTTGGTTATCCGAGCAGTTTCAAATGAAAGATCTGGGAAATGCTGGTTACATCCTTGGGATCAAAGTCCCGCGGAATCGTAGGAAAAGGATGTTAAGCTTATCTCAGGGCTCTTACATTGATACTGTGCTGGCTTGTTTTAGCATGCAAAATTCCAAGAGAGGCTTGCTGCCTTACTGTCATGGAATACGTTTTCAAAGTCACAATGTCCTGTGACAGAGAAAGAGAAGAATGAGATGTCTTTAGTACCATATGCTTCTGCAGTGGGAAGTTTCATGTATGCAATGCTTTGTACTAGGCCAGATATCTGCTATGCTGTTGGCATGGCGGCAAGATATCAATCTAATCCCGATCAGGTGCATTGGAATGCGGTTAAACACATTCTCAAGTATCTGAGAAGAACACGAGACTTATGTCTTGTATATCAGTGTGAACTTGTGTCCTGTAGGGTACACGGATTCGGATTTCCAAGAGATTCAAGATGAGAAGAGATCGACCTCTGGATATGTTTTTACCTTGGGAGGAGGAGCTGTATCTTGGAGGAGTGCGAAACAGAAAGGTATCGCGGACTCTACCATGGAAGCTGAATATGTAGCAGCTTCAAAAACTTCAATGGAAGCTGTATGGTTCCAGAACTTCCTCCTGGAGCTAGATATTGTTCCGAGTTTGCCTAAAGCAATCACAATATATTGTGACAATGCTGGTGCAGTGGCAAACTCGAAGGAACCCAGGTCTCACAAGGCTTTAAAACACATAGAAAAGAAGTACCATATCATACGAGAAATGGTAGCAAGAGGTGATGTGCAAATCTGAAAGATAGATACGAGAGAGAATCTAGCTGATCCATTTACAAAGGGCTTGCCTCAGAAGATCTATGAGGAACACGTTCGTGCTCTTGGACTGAAGATCTGAGGATGGACATCTTATGTCCCATTTTGTAATAGCTAGATTGAAAAGACACACTTAATACTCTGTAAAAGTAATGGTATTATGTTTTAAGTATAAGTAGGAGATTGTTGGGATTGTATACAGAAAGCATAAATGATTAAGTGTTTTGTATACTGGCCTTCATTTATGTGTTGCATTAACAATTCTCGCTATCTGATAAATGTGAACATACGACAAACTATAATATCCTTTTATCTCGTTGATAGGGATGACCATATGGTGTGTAGGAGATCACAGAGGATCATATGGTTCGTTTGACCTAGCAAGATATAAACAGTATCACACCTGAATCAGTCTCTGGATAGGCTGTTGGTTTAAGCTGCGGCACATCTGTTCATAAGTGGGCTTATCCTAGCTACTTGATATGTCGGTACATATTTATGTACTGATGGGATTAACAGTGGGATGTGCCATTCTCATTGACATATGAATGAGCCAGATCCCTAACATACTTCCTATGATCTTAAACCTTACCGAAGGATAATGAGCACACTCGGATTGACCACACTTTGATCTGCTATGGTGGCGACTTCTTACATGTACTCTTATACCTGCATTTTGGGTGTTGGCAATTTGTGTGGCGTCTTCTTAGGCTGGATGTATAGGTAAGCATATCCGTTTCAGGATGGTGACATTCCCTAATGAACTCACAAGGTTCTTTATGCTAAGTCCTGCAGGCTGAATGATGTGTTCAAGCATAAGAGAAAAGAGTGAGTGGTATTAATCAGGAAATAAGAAATTAATTAATTGTGGTTGATTGTCATAAACCAAATTAATTAATGAATGTTTAAAACCTTAAATATGTGGATCATGTTAGTTTAATGCAACCCGTTCCTAATAACGTGGTAATAAAGGGGCGAGTCAGCATTGTTACCGTGGTGAAGGTTAAAACAATGTTTTATTAATTAATTATGTTCTGGGTTGAACAAGGAAGGATTAATTAATAAAGAGGGCCCACTTTATTATTTGCATTTGATCCCTGGTCTGGCCCACACACTGCTCAAGCCCAATTAGGGTTAGGGTTTCTCAAAACCCTAACACTATATAAAGGATTTCTCTCTTAGATCAGATGTAACCACCACAGTATACTTTTGATATTCAAATCAGAATATTGAGTGAGGTTGAGAGAGAGATCGGCGATCAGGAGTAGGATTTTTCTGATCAAATCCTCCGGCTTCTTGATTCAACTTAGCAGATAATCCTTACCAGATTTCCAAGGAGCAAGGGAATAGATCAGAAGATCAGATCTGTATGAACACAATCAAAGAAGGGTTCCATTATGCTTCAGATCTAACTTCATCGTTCATTCTCCGATCTTGATCTGTAGATCAAATGATTGAAGATCAGGTATTCTCTTGAATCCACCCTATGCAATTAATCATTGTAGAAGCATGAAAAGGGTGGCATGATTTATTTAATTGAATTTATTCTTGATAACCTAAGAACGGTTCTACGAATTAAATAACAACTCATGTTTTTGGCCGTAGACTCGAATCCTACAGTTAGTAATTGGTGCAATAATTTTTGGTTTGCCACCGTGCATGGGCAATCAAATAGTTGGTCTTATACGTACCTAGGTACGCTCAATTTTCCATGGGGTATTCACCTAGTTGATGCACTAAAAATTCGATTAATTAAATCAACCAAATCCCTAGCGAGTCAAGAATAAAATTGTCAAATCCAAGTTCTTCTTATTTTGCCTACTAGAGTACCAATTACTTTTGTGTTGAGTTTATATCCATGTCAATCCAATCGTTGAGTAGTATTAATCTAGGCAAAGAATTAATCTAAACTAGCTAACAATCACAAGTAAACTAAATGCTTCAAATACAATTGAAAAAACAACACTTCACTCCACTCGACCAAACAAACTCACAGGCAATTCGATCAAATCTCACAAATCGAATGATATCACAAATGAGAAGAATATGATATTGGTTTTAACTATGCAAAGAACCAATAAAGAAAGGAGAGAATGCCAAACAAGCTTTTAATTTTCCTATTAATGGTCAATCCACCCTATACTATCTAATCCCCTTAGTAATAGTGAATTAGAAGTTGATGAGATTAAACGCTCAAACTGTTACATTATCAAATCTAATCTCACTCAAAAAACATTATATATTATAGACCTACAAGCTATCCCTGCACATGGATTGGTTCAATACTTGTATGCAATCACACTAATCTCGGCACCTAGATCCGCGGAATGGTTGCAATTTTGGTGCCAATTATTCAACTAGTTCGTTAATGCCTACACTAATTGACTAGGAGAAAGGCTCTAGTGTGTTGCAATTGAATAAGAGAAGGTAAACAAGCATTCAATTCAATCAATTGATCCAAAGCATCATTCAACAATTATCCAACACAAGTTTGGCTACTCATACCTTTTGTTGATTGCAATTCATGTACAAGATAAAATGAATCCATTACGATTGAAGGTTGAGAAGAAAATTTCCCCAAATGTTGATTTGATCTTCACAATCCTCTTCGATCCGCATCTAATTCGATAGATTCTTCATGGTTTCTCCCTTGATTTGTCGTTGGGAGTTGATTTGGAAGTGTTTTAGAGAGATTAACTACCTATTTCCTCTTAGATCGACTTTACAATTGCCAAAAGTTCTTCCCCAACTCAAATTCTCCCCTTTTATATAAGTAGCAGCACCCAAATTTTGCCTGGGAACAATCCGTCTCGACTGAGATTGCCAAAACTTAGAAACTTCCAAAAATTCCCACAGGATCTCGCCCGGGATCGAGTGATCTCGGTCAAAATTAGCCATTATAGAGCAAATTTTGACCGAGCTGAGCAGGGTAGGGTCAAAATCTGCCCTACAAAGGCAGATTTCGACCAAACCTAGATGAGGTTGGGTCAACAATAGACAATGTGAATTGTCATTTATTTCTCTAGTCGTTTGAATCGTTCTTAGGGTATCAAAAACAAAACAGATTGAATAAATCAAGCGAACCCTATGCATGCTCCTAATAATTAATTGCAAATGATGGATCTACTGAATTCCTGAACTCCAACGACTAATCTATAGATCTGGATTGGAGATAATGACGATGGAGTAGATCTGGATGTGGGATCGATAAAAGCTATCGTGCTTTAATAGGTCTGAGCTTCTAATCTGTTCCCTTGCTCCTCAAAAAACTAGTGAGGATACGCTACCAAGTTGAATCAGAGATCTGGAGGAATCGATCACTTCCTCCCACTGATAGTCGTCACCCCCTCTCTATTTTCTCACAATATTCTGTGTTGAATATTTAATCTCATAGTTGTGTGTGTAGATCTGATAGAGAGAAGGGCTTAATAATAAAGTGGGCCCTCTTTATTAATTCATTCCATGTCCAACCTAGAATATAATTAATTAATAAAACGTTGTTTTAACCTTTACCACGGTAACGATGCTGATTCACCCCTTTATTAACACGTAATTTGGAATGGGTTGCATTAAACTTGAATGATCCACATATTTAAGGTTCCAGAAATTCATTAATTAATTTAGCTTATAACAATTAGCCATAATTAATTAATCTCTTATTTCCTGCGTAATACCACTCACTTTTTTCACTTATGCTTGAATTAATTAATTCAACCTGTAGGGTTTAACATAATAAACCTTGTGAGCTCCTCAGGGAATGTCCCCATCCTGAAACGGATATGATTACCTACATATCCAGCCTAAGCAGGCCACACCCAAGAAGCAGGTATAAGAGTACATGAAAGATTCACCACCATAGCAAGTCAAAGTGTGGTCAACTTATGTATGCCCCTTAGCCTTCTATTAGGTTTAGGATCATAACAAGTATCTAGAGATCTAGCTCATTCATATGTCAATTAGAATGGCACATCTCATTGTTGATCCCATAAATACATAAAGATGTACCGACACATCAAGTTGCTAGGATAAGCTCACTTATGAATTGATATGATGCAGCCTAAACAGACAGCCTATCCAGGGACTGTCTCAGTCGTGATACTGCTTATACCTCGCTAGATCAAATGATTCATATGATCCTCTGTGATCTCCTACACACCATATGATCATCCCTATAGGCGAGATAATAGGATATTATAGTTCGTATCATATGTTTGTTATATCAGATTGTGAATATGTTGACGTAACACATTTATGAAGACCAATGTATCAAATGAACACACTTAATCATAAATGCTTTTAGTATACAATCCCAACAATCACCCACTTATACTTAAAGCATAATACCATTGTTTTATCAGAGTATTAAGTGTGTCAATATCAGACCTAGCTTATTTACACGTTTATCATCTTGTGATTGATTTTACCTATAGATCCATACTATGAGCGTGATCCTCATAAGTCTTTTGAGGTAAATACCATGTAAATAAATCTACTAGACCTTTATGTCAATCGCTCCCAGTTTATACACATCGCTTCTTATCACGATTTCTCGTATGATGTGGTACTACATATTCTATGTGTTTCATCACCTTGTAAGTCTTGGGTTCCCTTGAGTTTGTCATTGCACCAGCATGATCACAACACCTTGTGATTCTATTAGGCAATCACGGAACACACACCTCTAGAGGACAACACCGGAGTAATACTGCTTCTTGCGAAGCTAATGAAGCTGCTTCACACTCAGCCTTCATACCGAAGTTTGCAACACACTTCTGTGTTAGATTCCCATAAAGCCTCCTCCAAGGCCAACACAGAGTTAGAGGTTGATTTCCTTCCTTATGATCCTCTTGGATATTCGATGCCATTCAACCCACAGGGCACATTTATAAACCAATGCTTCTGTCCAGAGTTGAATTGATATATGTTTACCATGCCTATAGCATTACAGATATCTGACTTCGTTCATTGCCATATAGAAAGACAACAATCCTTTCTTGGCATGAAACGAGTCACCACATAATCAATTTAAGTGACTTGAGATACTTGAACATCTTTTTCTTGTGGAAACATAAGACTTCTGTCCAAAGGACATTCCAGTACCTCATATGTCCGACTTCTGAAACTGTTCGGATAACCATCTCTTTATGCCGGACAATATCTCCATACCGTTTCTGAATGTGAAAATACTATCTTACATAATGTGCAAGGAAAACCATGCTTCTGCTGACACATAACTGGTACATAGAACTCTCGTTCTCAATATACAATATAAAAATGTCTGTTTCATAACCTTGATGCTCCCTTAAGTTCATACTTGAACTTCTCTAGCTTCTAGACAAGATGCTGCTCATCTTACTGCACATAACTTATGTGGTTGTTGCGTATAGATGTCATCACCTTTGATCATGGTACCAGTTTATGAAAACCGCGGACGCTGACATCTATCTTCCAGATGCTTAGGTTCATATGTGCTGTTACGGACAAAAGAATTCGAATGGGTTGAATAGTTGCAACCAGTGAAAAGACCTTATTATGAAACATACCTTGCTCACAAACCTAGACTTTTGAAGTATACTAGGTTACCATTCGAACATTTCTTTACCTGTATATCAAAAAATTATCTATATATGGAAAGCTATTTGGTAACATTGATCCTGATATACAACTATAACTGTAAATGACTCATTTCTGAATCCATGAATTGACGTCATTAAACTGCATCATTTGTCTAAATAGCTTCGTTTTGCATTAAGGGAACAATACAATTTTGTTCGTCAACTGAGAATAAGTCCGAGGACTATTTCACACGAACAAGTATTGTTAAGCCTATTAAGGCAACCTCCCACTACAACAATGCTCCTTTTTTGTTGTCAGTTATAGGTGCATTAATTTGTGGTTTACCGCATTGCACGGGCGACCGTGCAATTGGTAACATACCTACCAAGGTAAGCACAATACGCCACAGGGTATTTGCTGATGGATTTGAATTGTCTTCTCCAAATTATTGGAGAACAATCTCATATTTGGATTCGTGGTTTCATCCTATACAACTTATTTGTATTTAGGATACATAAAGAAACCACCTTTTTCATTTACTTGGGATAGCCCACAAACCAATATTAGCTTAAACCTTGCTTCTAACCAATCAGCTTCCTTTATCAGCTTAAAAGTTGAATTGCCTTTTGACAAAGTCAAGATCCACTAGGGTAACTGGAACTGAGTTAGAAGACACTCGGTTAAGGAGACAGAATACTGCTTTTGGCGCATTTTTCTCTAAAATGAAAAATGGCAAAGCTGGCATAGCTTATCAACTTTAAAGAATCTTATTGATTTAGTTCTTCCTACATCATCCTTTTTAGAGGGATAACAGATGTAGTCTACTGGGATACAATCCCTTTGCTCTGCTAGAGACTGTAAAACACATCACTTGAGATACACACTATTATGAATGAATCATAATATTTTTACGGTCTTGTTTAACCTTTTCTTTACATTCGTCTTAAACGCTCTTGATTAAAGCAAGAGACCAATACTTGTAATGAATTAGATAAACATATCCATATCTTAAGTGATTACAATACCAATGCCAATTTAAGGCAACTGTGGAAGTAGATTCAACGCAGAGCAAACACGAAATAACTTCTAGAGATACAATTGCCTATTAAAAGGTCTGGTTATCATCTTATACCTCTGACTAGTTTTCATAAGTACCATTCTTAGGAATACTTGGATTAAATCAATAATTCCATGAATTACTTAAAACTACTAAGACTGATGTAACCTTATATATAGTGAGATTCTTTAATATGTCATATATCATTGTCGGTTTATGTAAACAAGTGCTGAAGAGAAACATCCATTTAATCATAATGGAAAAAACTATTATTTATTATGATATAACAACTCTATCATAAATAACTGATAATCCATAGTAACATAAATGGAAATGAGTTTTATACAAACCATCTCTTCAAAACTCAAACATTGTTTAACATAAATATAAAGTAAAATCTCTATCAACTGAAGTAACAACTTCCAGCATCAATCTTGTGTAGGGTTTGAGTCTACGATGGACAACATGAGTTGCCATTAATGAATTCTCGCCAAGGATCGTTCTTAGGGTATCAGGAATAAATTTCAATTAAATAAACCATGCGAACCTATGCATGCTCCTACAAAATTAATTGCAAGGGATGGAATTTAGGAATAGCTGATCTTCAACGTTTGATCTACAATTCTAGATCGAAGAATAAAACGATGAAGTAAATCTGGATTTGAATCTGAACAATGGTGGTGGACAGTTGTTCCTACAGATATGATCTTCTGATCCATTCCCTTCCTCCTTGGAAATCTGGTGAGGATTATCTACCAAGTTGGATCCGAGATATGGAGAAATCGATCAGTTTCTCCCTCTGATCAGCCGCGCCATTCTCTCTGAATTTTCGTTCAATATACTGAATCTCATTATAGATCTAATAGAGAGAAAGCCTATATATAGTGTTAGGGTTTTGAGAAACCCTAACCCTAATGGGCTTGAGCAGTTCATGGGTCAGACCAGGGACCAGATGCAAATAATAAAGTGGGCCCTCTTTATTAATTAATTATTTCTTGTTCAACCAAGAACATAATTAATTAATAAAACATTGTTTTAACCTTCACCACGGTAACAATGCTGACTCGCCCTTTTATTACCACGTTATTAGGAACGAGTTGCACCAAACTAACATGATCCACATATTTAAGGTTTTAGACATTTATTAATTAATTTGGCTTATGACAATCAACAACAATTAATTAACCTCTTATTTCCTGAGTAATACCACCTTTTCACTTATGTCTGAATTAAATAATTCAACCTGCAGGGTTTAGCATAATGAACCTTGTGAGCTCCTCAGGGAATGTCACTATCCTGAAACGGATATGCTTACCTAAACGTCCAGCTTAAGCAGGCCACACACAAATTTCCAACACCCAAAATACGGGTATAAGAGTACATTTAAGACTCGCCACCATGGTAAATCAAAGTGTGGTCAATCTGTGTGTGCCCCTTATCCTTCAGTTAGGTTTAAGATCATATGAAGTATGTTAGGGATCTGGCTCATTCATATGTCAATAAGAATGGCACATCCCACTGTTGATCCCATCAATACATAACCATGTATCGACACATCAAGTAGCTAGGATAAGCTCACTTATGAACCGATGTGCCGCAGCTTAGACCGACAGCCTATCCAAGGACTGTCTCAGCTGTGATACTATTTGTATCTCGCTAGGTCGAACGACTTATATGATCCTCTGTGATCTCCTACACACCATATGGTCATCCCTATAGGTGAGATAATAGGATATTATGGTTCGTTGCATGTTTGTTTCATAAGACACCGAGCATCGTTGTAGCAACACATATATGAAGACCAGTGTACAAAACACTTAATCATATATGCTTTCAGTATACAATCCCAACATCTTGGAGATGGTAATCCCGCCATGTTCAAGCCTTAAGCTTGATCCCCTGCAAAGCGGCGCAAACATGATTAGTAACCTCAGTTCCACTACCCACTAAGGAGTAGAAAACTGATACAAAATATATTTCATTAACCTATGCAAGAGATGACATACCTTGTCCCTTAGTTACCAAACTTGGACAATTTACTTTCCAGTGACCCTTCTTGCCACACTTGAAACATTTGTCTTTCTTACATTCTTTCTTTCCTTTGTTCCTCTATCCTTTATCATTCTTCTTCTTCATGTCATTACGACGTGATTTAAATGAACTTTTAGCAAGTGATCTAGAAAGACTTGACAATGCAAGATTCCACCCACTGCTTCCTTCATTCCTCTTTTCTTTGACATCACTTTTCTGACTCGGAAGCAAATGAGAGAAATTCACAGAAAAATCTAAAGAAGCTTATGCCGATACAAGATCCTTGATCAGAATGTGGACAATATATCCCACTCTTGTTTTTCTCAACAGAAATTTTGAAGTCATCAAATGACTTCAGTAGTGTGTTGAGTATCAAGTCAGTTTTGACATCATTGTCGATTGGACTACCCATTAGTGTGTACTCATCAATGAGTTGGACGAGTGATTCAACATGTTCAGACATTGAACAGCCCTGACCCATTTTATGTCTTACAATGTGCTTGATAAGACTGGATCTAACATGTCCATTGAGCCTGCCATATGCTACGTCAAGGCATTGCATAATATCACTCGCCTACCATACATTACTATAACAAGGATGCAGTGCATCTAATATACCACCCAAGATGTATTGTCTGGCCATACCATTTGACCACTTCCACATGTGATACTGTGCACGCTCCTCGTCGGAAAATGCATCGATCGGCAGACTCGGACTGGGTGTTTGCAGAACAAACAAATGTCTAAATAAATCCTAAAGTTTGATTATGTTACTTTTCCATCTAGGAAAATTAGGACCAGTCAAGGAATTGTGTACAATTGAATTAACGAGCGATGCAATAATAGATAAATCTTAAAAACAAATAGGCGGATTAAAGTAAGCACATACTACGAACGATTGAAAAAATATGCATAGAACCTTTAGATAAAACAATGCAATTTGCTTCCTCCAATTGCCCAAGCTAATTTACCGCAAGCTGCTTCAGCAGACGTTTACGACAAACATTCGACCAGACCAAAAAGGTCCTTTAATTTCTCTCCATGCCAAGTATTCGCTGAAAAAACCAATTAATATTGGAGATACTAAGACCATGTTCACCTGTCCGGGGCAGGGACATCATTCATGAGTTATACTCCAGGCAACATCTAAGCAAAATAACCACAATTCTAACTCCGGATGTTAAAAGGCAATTTGGCATAAGTACTCGACCCTTACCGCTGGCCCTTTACATTCTTCGTTATCTCATTTAGATTAATCTTAGAAACCAGTCAAAGTTGTCTTAATGTAAACCGCTTCAACAGACATTTGCTTCGAGGCTCCCATTTCTCATCTTAAACTAAATGTTTTATTTAGAAACCTCATCGCATTAAAACTTATAATTTATTTCTAACGCAAGTTGCTTCAACAGATGTTTACACTTTGAAATGCTATACTTCTAATGAGAGGCCGTATTTGTGGAGGTCTAATGATTTTAGTTTGAAGATAACCAATATCCAACTTAGTATTTTGATTCTAAAGGTTTCATGCGCACACATTATTTTATGTCTCATAAATTATGTCACATCTAAAATTCCATCATAAATTAATATGATCCCGAAATTTATAGTCACAATTAAAACATAAAATAAATCACATAAAGCATGATTGATAATTTAAAACTACAACATGCCTAAACAGTAAATAAATAAAGCAAGTAAGCATGTTTTACTATTATTTACTAGTGTGCACATAATAAATCACATCAGTACGAGAATAAATAAATAAACAAATATAATTCTCGTGGCCTCTCAGATGCGATTAAAAGGAAAAAAATTAAATCTAACTATTACAAGATTTAATTGCACATACAGATCTTCAAACTGGGCCTCCATTGGACTTGAAAACTAAATCAGGCTGAAATTCAGCAATTTGGGCTTCAAATTAGGGTTTCAGGCCCAATACAGAAGCCAAACCCTAATTTCACGGACACCGGGCCGCCTCTAGGCTGTCGAGCCCGAGTTACGGCCCGGGCATCCAAACCCTAAGGTTTGAGCAAACCCTAGCCGCACAGAAGCTCACCCGCCCCTTTTCAGGCGCTGCCAGATAGCTGTCGGCGGCTGTCACTAGAAGTAGCACCCGTGCATCGCTAGCCCAACATCTGCGCCACCACTTCCAGCCGCAACTCTTGCCATCGCCGGTCACACGAGCAAGAAACAGCAGCAAGCACAGAAACAGAACCACCGCGCGCGGCCTGCTGCTTCGCCGGCCACTACCATCCTGCGGAAACACCACCGCCACGCGCTGTTGCGCGCGGCCCTGCTACTTCGCCGGCCATCACTATACACAGAGGCGCCATCAACCGGGAGTTGTCAAGCGAGGTGTCACTCAGGACGAAGCAGTGCACAGATTGTGTACGCACGCGTGTGATGGGGAAACCTGCGCAATGGAGCCGGTCTACACAAACTCCTAGCCTTGCCACCATCTCCTCCCAGCCCCTTGCACCTGCCCGACCTGCCATGCTCACCTGAAACACTCGCAGCAGCCAAAATAGGCGCGGCCCAGCCGCAGGCAGAGAATCTTCCCGCAGCCGCCACCTTCCGCCGCTCGCCGCCGTCGGCCCGGCTGTCGTCGGATCTGACTGCTGGACTGCACTAACCTTATGCTGGAAATTGTCGTATTTTTCGTTCTTCTTGGTCATCTCCGAATTTACAGATTTTACAGATTTGAAAATAAAAATATAAAAAATAAATCTAAAAATAAGAAGGCCACGAGAACAAAAACCATCCATAACTATTCAAATCCATCCACAATAAATATAAACATACATATTTATTTAATCTTAGTTTATTTAAGACAGAGCCTAAAAATCTAAACCTCGCTTTGATACCAATTGTAGGATTTTAGTCTACAATTGACAATGTGAGTTGTCATTTATTTCTTTACCCGTTTGGATCGTTCTATGGGTATAAAAAACAAAACAGATTGAATAAATCAGGCGAACCCTATGCATGCTCCTAATATCTAATTGCAAATGATGGATCTACGGAATACCTGAACTCCAGCGAGTGATCTAAAGATCTAGATCGGAGATAACGACGATGGAGTAGATCTGGATGTGGGATCAATCAAAGCTATCGTGCTCCAATTGATTTTATCTTCTGATCTGTTCCCTTGCTCCTCGGAAATCTAGTGAGGATACGCTACTGAGTTGAAACAAAGATCTGGAGGAATCGATCACTTCCTCCCACTGATAGTCGTCGCCCCTCTCTCTCTCTTTTCTCTTAATATTCTATGTTGAATATTAAATCACATAGTTGTGTGTGTAGATCTGATATAGAGAAGGGCTTATATAGTGCTAGGGTTTGAAAACCCTAACCCTAATGGGCTCTGAGCATTTTGTGGGCCAGACCTGGAACGAAATGCAAATAATAAAGTGGGCCCTCTTTATTAATTCATTCCATGTCCAACCCAGAACATAATTAATTATTAAAACTTTTTTTAACCTTCATGTAACAATGCTGACTCACCCTTTTATGACCACGTAATTTGGAATGGGTTGCATTAAACTTGAATGATCCACATATTTAAGGTTCCAGACATTCATTAATTAATTTGGCTTATAACAATTAGCCATAATTAATTAATCTCATATTCCTGAGTAGTACCACTCACTCCTTTTTCCTTATTCATAAATTAAATAATTCAACCTACAGGGTTTAGCATAAAGAACCTTGTGAGCTCCTCAGAGAATGTCCCCATCCTGAAACGGATATGATTACCTACATGTCCAGCCTAAGCAGGCCACACACAAACCGTCACACCAAAGATGCAGGTATAAGAGTACGTGTAAGATTCGCCACATAGAGTACATGTAGTAATCTACCTATTTAGTGCAATACCTCATAGCTCGTCATATCAATCTTAGCATGCGCCAATCAAACGAGATTATCACCTAAATTTGTGCAATGATTAATACAAGAGATTTAAACCTCTCAAAAAATGGATAACACAATGAAATTCACTCCCGCTCGTGTTTAAAGGCCATTCACTCAAGCACAAGATCTCAAGTTCGATTTCCATAGGCTTGCATACTATCTCACGACTATACTACAATGAGCTTAATTATAGAATCAAGAAGGTCTTTGATTTGGTTATAACGTGGTTGACTAAAGGTAGGTAATTTTAGGCCGAAGTGACTAAACTCCAACTAAATCCCAAAAGCCCCAAGAAATTTCTCTACAACAACCAATCCCAAGATTTATTCAACTTCACTTCCTAATTCTTTTGTTTTCACCATGCACTTTGCATGTTGTTTTTTCCTTTTTTTTTCCCTCTTTCTTTTTCATTTCCACCATAACTCATTATTATTTTTTCGTTGGTGCTTATTTTTTTCTCTTGACTTGCACCATCATTCTTTTCAACCTTACCTTTTCTTTTCCACACACAATTTTCCTCTCATTCCCTTTCTTGCCTCAACAAACGGGATCTATTTTCACCAAAACCAATCAATTCCCAAACCCACACTCACAAAATCCTTATTAACCCTCATACACACATCCCCCAAACTTGTTCCTAAGCATATCTCAAAAGAAATTCTCCAATTAGGCTCAATCGTGGGGAAAATGGTATGAAAGGCAAATAACGAACCAATATAACACCTTATACCCCAAATGTGCAAGGAAGGACTAAGAATCAATGGCCTACTATTCAAAAGCTCATGTCAAACAGCTAGAGAACGGTGCAAGGTCTAGATTTATCACTCACAATCTCGCCTCTCACAATAGAAAATGATATGACAATATCAAAGCTCAAATCTCACAGCTTTTGTCAAGTCTCAAGCACAAACACAAATCTCAGTAATTCAAAAGTTTAACTTAAACATGCTTCGAAATCAATGATTCCGTCCTATCATAGGTTAATCAAACTCCACAAGTTCATCAAGAGTAAATCTCAAGTCCAAATTGGGTTCAACACACTCACACACAAACATGCACCAACCTAGCAACATCAACTACACAATCAACTAATGCAGTCTAAATGACAAGAGAAAGCATTAAAAAGTGTTACCCATTGGCATCCACTTGATCAAACCGCTCCGCATTTGCCTTATTGTACCTACTACACAAACACAAACACACCACCTATTGACCATAAATCACTTCCAACAATAGCCCATATCCACTAAAACAAAATTTCACTTCCAATCGACTTCCACAAAATAAACTCAACAAGATATGAACATTCAAACAATCAATCATCATCCAAACATCTTTCCACAAATCAATCCATTCCCAAATCTAAACAAATGACACATCATTCCACTAGCTCCACCATACATTCCACATCCAACTCAATAACTATCAAATTCCATCATCAACATTATCCACAAAAAATATAACATAAAATGCAAATCCAAATCCAAAAAATTCAACCACAAGGGAAATCCTAACAACAATCATAGCCAAATCATGATATGAATTAAATGCAAGGGTAAAGTAGATAGAGTGAAGGAGAATGATAAACCAACAGCCGACACATTCCCCCAAACTTAGTCGAGGCGAACTAAGTTTGTAAAATATGCTGGTGGTAGACAAATCACTCCTCATGCTCCAAACGCTCCCCCTAGAACATGTCAAACCAAGTAATCAACAAACCAAAAAGAAACATTAAGAAAACTATGGAGGCAAGAATTCAAACAAAAGAAAGAAAAACGGTTGGGTTGCCTCCCAACAAGCGCTTCTGTTTACCGTCGGTAGCTCGATGACCTTACCATATTCATCCATTGTCAAAAATCTTATAGATTTTGAATATACCTTTTTCTTCCGATCGAACCTTATTGGGAAGAAAATTATTCATGGAGATCTTCCTTGCACTCCTCTCATCCTTCCAATGAAGTTTTAATATATTGACAAAGTCTAATTGCAAGAGTGGTGGCTCCTTCTTTAAAGTGATCTTTGAGGCATCATCAAAACTACTCTCCAACACCAAGCTAATGAATTGTGTCAATGGCATGCACATGCTTCTCATTCACCTCAACTACTCTTGTAACAATAATCACCAAGTCATTCTTCAACTCTACCTCGTTTGGTTTCACAAACTCTCCTTCACAAGCCTTGTTTGTTAACAACATCTCATTTTCCACAATACTTGCTAGTGCCGATATTGTTTGCATTTCTTCCAGCGAAGGAATCTCACTCTCACCCTTCTTCACATATTCCAAGATTTGCACCAACTCCTTGGTGCCTTCATTCGCCGCATTTTCTTGAAGTAAAACTTCACTTTCCTTCTTCGGTTCTTCTTCTTGGACCTCCACTATCTCTTCTTCCTTTCATTCATCTATATTCTTCTTTTTCTCCGTATCATCATTCATACTCTCATCAATCAAATCACCACTCTTGTTTGGGTTAATTCCCATGTTGCTTGGAAATTCACCCACTTGGTGTTCTCTGCTTAATTGCTCCACAATATTGGACAGTTGCATCTTTGTCTCCATAAACATCCTCTCGTTCTTTTCATGTTTCTTCTCCCACACTTCCCGAGATGTTCTCTCTTCTCCATATCCTCTATTACCATTGGTACCCCATTTATCATAATTATCAAATCTCTTTAGTGGGTCCAAGTATGGTTTGAGCTAGCATATGGACAATGGGAATAGTATCCATTACTTGAGGGATTGTACATGAAATTTTAGGAGTCAAAATTCCCCCATCGCTCTACATATCCTTGATAAATGAACTCATCATCCTCAGGGAATCATTCCTCCTCTCTAAATCTTGCTTCTTCATATCCCCCACTTTCCTTCTTAAGAAAATCCATTTGTTTTTGCATTTGAGCCAATTGACTTCTCAATGACTCATTCTCATAAGATTCCTCGACCAACTTCACCGTACGGTAATCGGTTCTCTCTTCTAACCATTGGTAACTATCTTGTGACATATTTTCAAAGAGATTCTTGAGTGGCCTCTGCGGTTTTTTGTTTCTCATTCATTTTAGTTCTCTTCTCATTCACTTGTGTTTGTTGAATTCCACACTTTTGAATCCTTCCTTTCTCCATTGTTCTTCCAAAAGTCGAGTCTTGGATCTTGTGATCCTACACAACCTACACAACTCCAACAAACTCCAATCAACACTCTAACAAAAAATTTCACAAACACTTGGACTATAAACAACACAATTTCACAAATATCTAGTAACCTACTAATTGAAGTCCCCGGCAACGGCACCAAAACTTGATGTGCTAAAAATTCAATTAATTAAATCAACCAAATCCTTAGCGAGTCAAGAATAAAATTGTCAAACCCAAGTTCTTATTTTGCCTACTAGAGTACATATTACTTTTGTGTTGAGTTTATATCCAAGTCAATCCAATTGTTGAGTAGTACTAATCTAGGCAAAGAATTAATCTAAACTAGATAACAATCACAAGTAAACTAAATGCATCAAACACAATTGCAAAAGCAACACTTCAGTCCACTCCACCAATCAAACTCACAAGAAATTCGATCAAATCTCACAAATCGAATGATTTCACAAATGAGAGGAATAGGATATTGGTTTGAACTATGCAATGAACCAATAAAGAAAGGATAGAATGCTACAAACAAGCTTTTAATTTTCCTATTAAGGGTCAATCCTCCCTATACTATCTAATCCCCTTAGTACTAGTGAATTAGAAGTTGATGAGAATAAATGCTCAAATTGTTACATTATCAAATTTTATCTCACTCCAAAAACATTATAGATCATGCATTGGTTCAATACTTGTATGAAATCACACAAAACACGACACCTAGATCCGCGGAATGGTTATAATTTATGTCTCAATTAATCAACTAGTTCGTTAATGCCTACACTAATTGACTAGAAGAAAGGCTCTAGTGTGTTGCAATTGAATTGGAGAAGGTAAACAAGCATTCAATTCAATCAATGGATCCAAAGCATCATTCAAACAATATCCAACACAAGTTTAGCTACTAATACCTTTTGTTGATTGCAATTCAATTACAAGATAAAATGAATCTATTACGATTGAAGGTTGAGAAGAAAAATTCCCCAAATGTTGATTTTATCTTCACAATCCTCTTCGATCCGCATCTAATTGGATAGATTATTCATGGTTTCTCCCTTGATTTGTTGCTTGGAGTTGATTCGGAAGTGTTTTGGAGAGAATAACTACATATATCCTCTTAGATCGACTTTGAAATTGCCAAATGTTCTTCCCCAACTCAAATTCTCCCCTTTTATAATAAGTAGCAGCACCCAAATTTTGCCCGGGAACTTTGAAACTTCTAGAAATCCATCTCGACTGAGATTGCTAAAACTTTGAAACTTCTAGAAATTCCCGCAAGATCTCGCCCGGGATTGAGTGATTTCGGTCAAAATTTGCCTTTGTAGAGCAAATTTTGACCGAGCTGAGCAGGGTTGGGTTGAAAACAGCCCTACAGATCAGATTTCAACCAAACCTAAACGAGGTTGGGTCAAAATTTTCCTCTGTTTCACTCCTTTTGCTCTCCACACTCCATCTGGGTCGAAATTCACTTAGCTCATGCAAAATTTGGGTCGAAATCACATCAAAAGTTGGCTAAACTTGTGGATTTATGCTCAATTGCTCACCTACACAACTTCAACACAACAAAACACAAAATACAACAAATCCAAGCAGAAACCTATGATATGTGGGTAAAATAAGCGTGAACAATCACACAAATGCATCGATAAAATGATCATTTCACACACATATCACTAGTGTGCAAGTAATAAATCACATCATACGAGAATCACATAAATAAACAAACAAAAAATTATTGTGGCCCTTCAAATGCAATTACAAGGTAAATAAAATTAAACATATTCATTACAATATTTAATTTGACACAGATCTTCAAACTGAGCCTCCCACTGTTTGGACTTTGAAATGTGATCTTGATGAAAATTGGGCTTTTATCTTTGGATCTAATAGTGCAAAATTAGTGTTTCGAGAGTCATTGCAAACCCTAGGGTTTGCAATACGCTTGAACCCTAGAACAAGGCCCGCAACCTCTGGAACCCTAACTGATGACCTCACTACCACTGCCGCCTTGAGTTGACAATTGGACGACCATTTCTACCTCAAAGCAGCTTACAAACTGTCGCGCATAATTATCCATTGCACAATACTCACGTGAAATCTCGCACTGCCTCAGATTGATGAGTCCATAGTGGAATTCTATACTGAAGCAATATGATATGTATATTTCAAACAATTTTGTTTAATATACTGGCAATAATTATTGTCTTAGAATATTATACTTCTTTAAATGGGTAAAATTCAAGAGAAAATAGAAAAGAAGAAGAATACTTGAAAAAGAGAAAATAATCAAACTTTATTATTCAGCTCATCCTCTCCACTGTCTAAATAAACGATTCCCTTTAAAATGAAGATGGAAACCTTTATAAGGTGGAGATCCTAGATATTTAAGGAATGTATATTTAAATGTGGTGGGATTATTTCAAATCCTCTCATTCCTTAGATAAATCCTACCCTGTTCAACTCCACATATTTCTCTTAATTTGCGCAGTTCGAGGGTTACTTCCTTTAGAGTTCAACTTTCAAAAAGAATGTGCTTTGAATTTAAAGATACTTCGAAACCATGTTGAACTGATGTGGTTTAATCATCCTGATAAGAGAAGTGACTCAATTAACAACTCGGATGACTTGACTTTTAGTCCTGGCCAGCTCGGGTCGGACCGTTGGCTTAGAATCTCTTTGGACGTCATTAAACCTAAAGAGCTCTTTAAGAAAGACTCGAGATGGCCCAAGCAGCTTCCATGGTGAATTCAAGAAGGCCTTTTTGGTCTAACTTTTGATTGCTCAAGTTCGATCAAGTCATTGGGCCTAGAATTGCTTAGTAGGCCATTTTTTCCAGCAACTTTATCAAAATTAAGATTGTTTCAATGAATCTGATTATTCTATTGGTTGATGAAAGGGGTTTTACGTTTAGCTTATAATCAAACCATGTCATGAGTTTGAGGAGGCGATAAAGGGATTTTGTTATGCTACCTTGTCATATCGCCCTTAAGAGCCAGCACGGAGGATTCCCTCACACCTCTCCAATCGGCTCTCCGACATGAAAGAAAAAGGTGCGACTGCCACCTTTACTAGTATCAGCCAATGAAAGTACTTCGAAGTAATAAATATACTTAACGAGGTGGGGCACCAAGCAATTTTACTGTAGGAGTGATCCCAAAAATATTGCACGTAGAGACCCTGAATCTTTCGGCATAGGAGCCGACTTTGTACTATGCATGGATAGGTACGATAAAATTGCATGGATTTGAATTTTATAGATCTGGTTGGGAGTGATATTCACTCTTCCATGATCAATTTAAGTGGTTGTACAGTTTAAGGTTGTATCATTAAAGTGGATGACCCTCGTGATGTTGCCACTCGAGGTTAGGGATACGATATTTACTTCACCCAAGGGAGTAGCCCCCAATGCTGGGAAAATCATTCATGAATGCATTCATTAGTGATTCAGAAGTAATTGGATAGGCTATGAATATCGTATAACTTTTGCTTGATGGGTTGCTCTAGTCGGTTGAAATTATTGAGCGAGCTTTTTAAATTCTGCTGCATTAAATGCAGCGACACATGTCAGATTGGGATTAAAACTTCTATAAGAACTTTCACAGTTATTGATGAACCTCTTATAAAATTCCTCCACTGATATTCTAATGCAAGTGTCGGTCATTGACAAGCAAGTGAGTGAAACAAAGCAAGCGGAGGAAGCTTCAAAGGACACAGAAATACTTCCAAAGATAAGCTGTAATGAGATCAATGAAAGAGTGGAAGATGAATGTGAGGATTTGATGATGGAACCGAGGGAAGAGAATAAAGAAATAGAAAAAGTCATAGCAGAGGAGATAGTAGAGTTGCAAGAAGTGGAACAAAAGAAAGACAGTGAAATGTTATCTCAAGGAAATGAGGAGGAAATTGGCAATAACAAGTTGGTGCAACATGTTAATGATATGAAGGAAGGTGAAAATGAGATGCTACACCCGAGGAAATTCAAAAAGTTTTGGTTTTTGCACAATTCTTGGATGAGGAAAAAGTGGTGACAAAGGAGAAAGGTAATGAGGTACATAAGTTCGATGAATGGATGGAAAAATCTCTTGTTGTGGAAATTCGTTGGTATTATGGCTTGGAGATAAAGCCAACAAAGGAAGCATCACCTTTGCCATTCAAGTTTGTTAAGACTTACAAACCTCCTTGGAAGGATGAGAGGGGGCATAAAAAAGAACATTGTAAAAAAGTTGCTTCCAAGTATGGTTCGCTCAAGAGAGAAAGGTATTTTAAAAATGCACAAGATCTTTGGTGATGGGTGAACAAGGTATGAAAGTCAAGCTAATGACTTAAAACAAGCGCTTGTTGTGAGGCAACCCAACCATTTTTCTTTCTTTTGTTTAAACTTTTGCCTAGATAGTGCTTTTAATGTTTCTTATTTCTTTGTTGATCACTTGGTTTGACGTGTGCTAGGGAGAGCGTTTGGAGCAAGAGTGATAGACAACCGTCGGCTATTATAATAAACTTAATCTCACTTGACTAAGTTTGGGGGGATGTGTCGCCTGCCAGTTTTGGTTTATTATTCTCCTCTTCCTACCTTTCCTTTGTCTACCTTGTGTTGGATTTTTCCGATAATTTTCTCCCTTGACGGATTTGGATTTTGATTTCCTTTGATTTGATTTGGTTGTTGTATGATTGAAATGGATGGATGTTCTTATGGTCTTATCTTGTTGATGAATGGAATTGTTTTGATTTATTCATGAGCTTATTCTTCCTATATTTTTTGTTTTGATGGATATTGAGGATATATGGTGGTGCAAGTGGAAAAATGTTTGATTTGTTTAGATGTTGGATTGTGGTGTGTTGTCGGAAAATAAAATATTGATTGAAATGGATTATGCTCAATTAATGGTGTTTATGCTTGTGTTAGTAGGTACCATAAGGCAAATGGGAAGCGGTTTGATCGTGGATACTGATGGGCAATGCATTCTATCGTTTCTTTGGCATTTAGATTTTATTGAATCTTAGTTGGTTGTTGTAGGTTTTTTTGTGTGTGGTTGTGTGAATGATGAACCTAAACTTGGCTTGAGATCTACTCATAATTAGCTAGTGGAGTTTGAAGTTTACGTTAACCTATGATGGGGTTGAATCTTTGTCATCAAAGCATGCTTAGGTTAAACTTTTGAATTGCCGAGTTTTGTGTGTGGTTAATGTTTTAGACTTAAGAAAAAGTCGTGAGAATTGAGCCTTGACATTGTCATATCTTTTCGGTTGTGAAATGCGAGTTTAAAAGAAAGAAATCAAAAACTTTCATCTATTCTCTATCTATTTAGCATGAGCATGAGACTACAACATGATACTAGGCCATTGATTCCTAGTCCTACCTTACACATCGGGAGTATAAGGTGTTGTATTTGATCGTATTTGCCTTTCTTACCTTTGTTTCCCATTATTGAGCCTTATGCGAGTATATTCTTTGATATGATTAGGACAAAGTTTGGGGGAATGAGAGTTTGAGGGTGAATACGGTGTTGTGAGTTCGGGTTGGGAATTGTTTAGTTCATTTGGTGGAATTGAATCCTATTTGATGAGGCTAGAATTTTAAAGGTTGAAAAGTTGGGAAGAAGGGTGCAATAAAAAAAATGAGCACCAACAAAAAAAAATTGTGAGGAAAAAGAATAGAAAAGAGAAAATAAGAGAAAGAAAAAGAAAGAAATAAAATTGAATGAAACAGGCAAAGGGCATGAGAAAATGTGAAAAAGAAAATAAAAAGAAAGAAATTGAATAAGCCTCGGGAATAGTGATTTGAAGTATTTGATTGGGGGTTTAGGGAATTTGAGGAGTTTAGTCACTTTGGCCTAAAACCACCTACCCTTTTTGTTAACCACGTTCTAACCAAAACAAATACCTTCTTGATTCTAGGATCTAGCTCATTGTAGTATAGTGGTGAGAATGGATGCAAGCTTATGGAAATGAAGCTTGAAAGCTTGTGCTAGTGTGAATTGTCCCTGACCAAGTAAGGTAGTGCATTTCATTTCTTTTATCCAATTTTTTGAGTGGTTTAAGTCTTTAGCATTAATCGTGTCACAAAGTTAGGAGATAATCTTGTTTGACTAAGGCATGCTAAGATGGATAAGATGCGCTATGAGATATTGCACGAGGTAGAGCAATTGTTTTGCTTTGTTTTGATTGAGGACAATCAAAGGTTCAAGTTTGGGGGATTATGATATGTGCGTAAAATGACCTATTATTCGATGTGTGTGCATGCTTGTTTATGTCCATTTTACTCCCATATCATATATTTTCCTGTGTTTTTGCTTTGTTTACGTGTTTGGTGTTGTTTGTGTTGTCTAGGGTCATGTTTGAGCATATTTCATCATTTTTGGCTAAGTTTTGGTGGAAAATCGACCGATCCGAGTTCCATGTGTTGGGAAGATCGACCCGGATGAAGCGGAGGAGCAGCAGGGGGAGTTTAGAGGTTCTGATCGACCGATCTCTGCTCTTCAGAGCCAAATTTGGGTCGATCCCAAACAAGATTGGTCGATCCCAGAGCCAGATCGGTCGATCCCAAACCATTAGGGGCGATCCCGAATGGGCAGACTTGTCAGTTATTCAGTTTTAAACCATCCGGGGCGATCTAATCTCAGACGGGGCAATCTCTGGGTCTGAAAACTCAGTATCAAAGGAGGAATAAACGAAATTAAAAGAGAGATTATCAACTTTTGGCAAATTTTAGATATTTTATCACCATAATTACACATCCCATCCATCTCCAACATCAATTCCAGAGTTCCAAAGACAAATCTACTCCAAATTTATGAAGGATTGAAGGATTAGAGTGTAGATCAAGCACCGACAAAGTCAATTGGGGGAGAATCATTTCCTTACCTTTCTTTTGTAATGGATAGATCTTGTATTTACATTGTTTTGTGATAATTGAAAGGTATGTTGTTCTAAACTTCCATTGGATGTTGAATTTTAGCAAAGTAGTATGAAGATTGGGGTGATTGATTGAATGTTTACTTCTCTCTTTACGCTTAGGGCATGCTAGAGCTAGATTTCATTCAATTGATGTAGGAAAGAGCCAATCCTTTGATAATTGACATGAAAGTAACAACCAATACGCGGATTTGAGTGTCGTGATTAGTATGTTCTTTTACACGTCTCGATCCAATCCTTGTGCGGATGAAGCGTGTAGGTCGATAATTCACATGCCTTTTGGAGTGTTATAGAGTCTTACAACGTAGTGGTTTAATGACTCTATTGCATCTAAGGTTGATTTGCCGGTAGAAAGGGAATTGACTAATGTATGGTGTATTGATCATCTATTGAGAGATTAAAAGATAGTTTACATCATTGCACAACCTAATTGGATCGCTACCAAGTTCATTTCAACATTCTAACTTTCTCATATAGAATATTTGTTTGTTTTGCTTCTACATGCTTGTGGAGATCATTGAGGTGAAAGTCTAAAGAGTGAATTATGATGGTTGCTAGTCTAGTTAATTGCTTTATTACTTGTGTTAGTATTAGTTTGATTTGATTGCCTAGATAGAAAAAACATTACTCAACGATTGTTTTTATCCTAGCTATTAGCCTTCACATTAGTATACGGAAATCTAGTTGGAGAACGAAGCAAGAACTTGGATTGATAATATAATTCTTGTATTGCATTGAGAATTCATGTGAGTGTTTGGTGCGATCACTCGCTGCAATTGTACAACTCCCATCATCTATGATAACACTGCAAATCTTATCATTAACTTGGCAACGTGTATCGAAGATGTTCTCCCATTGCTCGATGTCATCAACTGGAATTTGTGCCTGTAAGACTCCTCTAACCAAGAATGATGAAAAGTGTTGCAGGTACAATCATCTGCTCTTCTTCCTCCATAGGGTCTACCAATGTTGGCCTATTAGGATCATTCACATCCTCAGTCTCTACTTCGCCATTATCTCGAATGATCATAAATCAATTGTTGGGGCACTCACTAGGAATGTGTCCAAAACCTTCACATTTGAAACATTGACAATCTTAATTCTGAGTATCGGGGGTTACAGATTTACTTTGATTGTTTGAACCGTGTCGGTGCGCAACAACTGTTTCTTCTCAAAGCGTGGTTTTTCCTTCTCTTTCCATGGAGATTGTTTGGATGTGGAACCACTACCGGTTTGGTATTTTCTCTAGCCTATAGGGTTCTAACTAGTGTTGCCTCTACTACCCCTCCTCTAGAGCTGTCCCTCTATCTTAATTTCTCTGTGTACCATGTCATCCAACTTGACATAATGTTGTAGCTCCACTATATCTTGAATCTCCCAACTCAGCCAAGCCAAAAATCTAGCCATTGTCACCTTCCTATCCTCCACGATATTGGCACATATAATAGCCACTTCCATCTCCTTATAGTGCTCATCCACGCTCTAGCTACCCTGTCTCAAATTATGTTGCCTATTGTACAACTCGCGATAATAATGATTCAGCATAAAGTGCCTCCTCATTAAATTTTTCATCTCAGCTCATGTCTCCATAAGCCTCTCCCTATTACACCTCCTCATACTCACCAACTGATTTCACCAAACAAGAGCGTAATCATAAAAATCCACCACTAGCAATTTAACCTTCTTCAGCTCAGAGTAATTGTGGTACTCGAACATTAACTCCCCCTTTCGTTCCCACTCATGTACAATTCGGTGTCATTCTTGCTTGGGAGGAACGAAATGTTCATCTTGATTGTCCCCAAGTTGTTATCATAAGAATCCCCATCAGCATAGTCATCGACGTCCTCCTCATAATGAGGACTCCGCCGCCTATTCGCGCCTCAACCAATAAAGACTCAATTTTTTACACACGAAACAAGACAAGACACTAAATGAAATTAAAAGGAATGAATAGGAGAGACACAACCTGGTTCTGATACCATAATGATTCACTCCTCGTGGGAAAGTTTTAGATCGCAGCCTAGGAACTCACCTGAAACGACTCGCATGCGATGTAGAAGCAAATTGAAAACTTGATACGATGGGGAGATCCAACACTTTTGAAGCCGACCCTTAGAGAACCGCAGGCAAGAACAAAAATGAACCCCGACCCTATGACCCAAAAAGCAACTCGCCTCAACAACAATGGATATTGTGAAGACGCCACAAACAGCTACGAGATTACGTTTGATAAGTCAAAATTTGAATTCTAGATCTTTAGAATTCGTGAGCTTTTAGAATTATTGATGAGACAATCTCACAAATTTTATTAAAACTGAAAACTGCATAAATTTTCCAAAACAAGGCCTATATATAGGCAACGCAAACCATAATCTAATATGGAAAATAAATCTTAGAGAATATCAAATCTATCAAGATATACAACAAGTATATCTCAATATCTTTGTAATAAAAAGAAACTAAACATCTAGAAAGAAATAACAAATATTGAAAATTAATATAAAAAACTAAATTAAAACTCGAAATTAATTCTCCAATTAATCTTCTTCTTTCAGCCCATTGGGATCTCTGTTAGGATCGCTTGGAGGTCGAGAGTGTAGGAACTGAGTCTACAATGGGTGATGTGAATTGCCATTTATTTCTTAACCCCAGATTCGATTTATGGATATAAAAATAAATGATATGACAAATAGTAAATGCCCTATGCATGCTCCTATTTAATTTAACGTGTAGATTCAAAGGAATACCTCAACTCCTGCGGATTGATTAACAACGATAGATGGTTGATGGTATTCCTACAAATCTGATCTTCTGCTGGTTCCCTTGCTCGATCTGGAAATCTGGTGAGGATGCACTACCGAACTGAAACTGCAATGGAAGAACTTGATTTCTCCTTTCCCTCCTATAGCAGTAGCCGCCCACTCTCTCACTCTATCTAAGGTATTTGATTTGAAACTTCAAACTTATGTGGGAGGGAGAGAACATATCTATTTATAGGTCTAAGAATGGGCTATTAGTGTTTAATAAACCCTAATGGGCTTTGGGCACTATTGGGCCAGACCAGAGATCAAATTCAATAACAAAGTGGGTCACCTATTAATTAATTCCATGTTCAACCTCAGAATATAATTAATTAATAAACATTAATTCATGCCACCAGAGAATTAATGCTGATCAACCCCTTTTATTAACACGTTATTAGGAACGGGTTGCATTGAACTGGTAATCCCCATATTTAAGGTTTCAGACATACATTAATTAATTCAGCAAATGACAATTAGCAGTAATTAATTAATCTCTTTTTATTTCTGAGTAGACCACTCAACCATTTTTGCTTATGCTTGAATTAATGATTCAGCCTATAGGACTTAGCATAAAAAACCTCGTGAGCTTCCCAGGGAATGTCACCATCCTAAAATGCATATGGTTATCTAAATCCAATCTGAGGAAACCCCACAAAAATTGTCGTCACCCAAGATGCAGATATATGAGTACATGTAAGACTCTCCACCATAGCAAGTCAAAGTAAAGTCAACCCATGTGTGACCCTCAGCTTCCAATTGACTTTAGATCCAACCAAGTTACCGAGATCTTTACTCATTCATATGTCAAGTAGAATGGTTCATCTCACTGTTGATCCTATAAATACTTTGAGATGTACCGGTCACACAAAAAAACTAAGATAAACCACGAATGGACTTGTGTGTCACTGCCTAAATCGACAGCCAAACCAGAAAATGTCTTAGCTGTGATAACTTTTTATATCTCACTAGGTCAAACGATTTATACAATATTCGTTGATCTCTTACACACCGTATGATCTCCCTATCGATGAGATAACTAGATATTTTTGTTCGCATTGTATGATTGTTAATTCAGATAGGAGTTATTCATTGCAAGTCATTAATGATTACTAGTATATCAAACATAACTTTTCCCAATACACCAATCATAATGCTTTTATGTATACTATTCCAACAATCTCCCACTTATACTCAAATCATTATACCATTACTTTCCAGAGTATAACATATGTCTATTCTAATCTAGCTATTACATTTGGCCACCAGGTGGCCGACTTCATCTTCAGTCCTAGGGTACGAACATGAATCTCGTATGCCTTCTAAGGTAAGCCATTTGTAAATGGATATGCTACATTATCCTTAATGTTTATCTTCTCTATTAGCACATCGCCCCTCTACGATTTCTCGTATCATGTGATACTTTCTCTCTATGTGCTTTGACACCATGTGAATTCTTGGTTCCTTAGAGTTTGCTAATGCACCAACATTATCACAATATACCATGATAGTCTTTGGCAAACTCAGAAAAATATCTAACTCTTGGAGGTAGTTCTGGATCCATACTGCTTCTTTAGAAGCTTCTGAAGCTGCCACGTACTCCTTCTATGGTGGAGTCCGCAATAACAGTTCTATTTCGCACTCCTCCATAATATAGCTCCACCTCCCAAGGTGAACACATAGCCCGAGGTTGATCTCTTTTCACCCTGGTCCGCCTGAAAATCGGAATCCGTATAACCCATAGGGCACAAATTCTCAAACTGATAAAAGAGACCATAGTCTCGAGTTCTTTTCAAATACTTGAGAATATGTTTGACAGCAGTCCAGTGCGCCTGTCCAGGGTTAGATTGATATCTTGCCACCATGCTCCTGGCATAACAGAGGAACATATTGTACTTTATCCATCTCATCCTTCTCCTCTTCTGGTGCAGGGCATTGTACCTTAGACAGAGGAACACCATGTCTGAAAGGTAGCAATCCTTTCTTGGCATTTTGCATGCTAAAACGAGCAATCACAGTATCAATATAAGCGGCCTGAGACAAGCTTAACATCCTTTTCTCGCGATCACGCAAGACTTTAATCCTAAATATTTATCCAACGTCTCCTAGGTCCTTCATTTGAAATTGTTCAGATAGCTATCTCTTTATGTCTGACAACACCTTCACATCGCTGTCGAATAGAAGAATGTCATCTACATAAAGTGCAAGGAATACCACGCTTCTACTGACGCATAATCGATACACACAACTTTCTATTTTGCACTGTGAAAAACCATAAGATTTAATCACATCATCGAAATGTTGTTCCATGTCTGTGAAGCTTGTTTAAGTCCATATAAGGAATTTTTTAGCTTCCAAACAAGATTCTATTCACCATCCTTCACATAACGCTCTAGCTGCTGCATATGGATGCCACGACCATCCTCAAGGCACCCTTTTAAAAATGCAGTTTAGACATCCATATGCCAGATCGGTAGGTCCATATGTGCTAATATGGATAGAAGAACTGCAATAGATTTCAGCATGGCTATCGGTGAGAAGGGTTCATCATAGTCAATGTCATCCTTTTGACTATAACCCTTCACCACAAACCTGGCTTTAAAAGATATCATTTCTCCTTTCGAACCTTTCTTCCATTTGTATTCCCATTTGCAAACTGTGGCCCGAGAGTCATCTAGTAGTGCATACTTCTTGTATACATCCATAGCGGTAATTGATTCAATTTCTGAATCCATGGCTTCACGCTATTTTTCTTCATCTTTGTCTTTTACTGCTTTGTCGTATGTCATTGAGTCGGTATCTTCTAGTCCGTCTTCTGGGATCATGTCAAAAGACTCTCCCATGAACATTTATTGCTCGGATTGGTGGGGTACCCTCCCACTAAGATGGAGCACTGGTATTGTATTAGCAGTTGGTGCAGTTACTTGTGGGTCAAAGCCTTGAGTTGGCGACCATGCAGTTGGTTCCATACCTTCTATAGGTACACTCAGTCTGCTGTCGGGTTTTCCTAATAGAAAAGCATCATCTTCACCAATTTCTTGTAGAATGATGCCACTTTCGGACTAGTAATTTTTTACAAACTCGTCCTCTAAGAATCTCTCGTTGGTGCTAACACCGATCTTCTGATCCTCTGGATAATAGAAATAATCACCTTTTGTTTGTCTAGGGTAGCCCACGAACAACATTAGTTTGGACCTACATTCTAACTTATGAAGTTCCTTTGGCAAAAAATATGCCAGACAACCCCACACTCGTATCTTTGACACACTGGGATTTTGCTCATGCTAGAGTTTCGAGGGTGACTTAGGAACTAACTTAGAAGGTACCAGGTTCAGCAGGTACACCGTAATTAATAACGTGTGGCCTAAAAACAAAACAGGCAAGTTTGCATAACTCATCATGAATCTAACCATTTTAGGAAGAATCCTATTTCCTCTTTGTGCCACACCATTCTGCTGAGGAGTGTCCGGTGCAGTCCATTGGGTGTAATCCCATGGTCTGATAAAAACTACAAGAACTTGTCACAAAGATACTCACAACTATGATCGGATCATAATGAGTTAATGGTCTTATTTAAATTCTTCTCTACTTCCGCGTTAAAGTCCTTCAATTTCTCAAAGCATTCAAACTTATAGTGAAGTAAGTAAACATATCCGTATCTGGAGTGATCGTCAATAAAAGTGACGAAATACTCAAATCTTCTATGAGCTTGTGATAAGCTCGAATTTTGACTCACTTATCTATATTGTTTTCAAGTATTTTACTTAATTTTATTGATTTTATTTATATATTTTTAGCATGAGTACATTTTAGAGGGATTATGCTTGCCATGGTGTGTTTTTGCAGGTTTTAGCCCAAATTCAATGGAAACCCGTACAAAAAGCAGTAGATGTTCGAAGAAATAGTCACGAATTCTTCCACCCATGGAATCTGAGCTAATAGAGCATGGAAATTGAAAGATCTTTGAGTTAGCTTTCCATTGCAACTAAAATCGAGTCAATTGTAGTTGGGAGTGAAAGTTATGGCCGAAATTGTGAGATTGCACAGAAGGATCGAAAGGGGGAAAAAGGTCTCTGTCTTGACCAATTTGAAGGCCACGTCGACCGATGCAAGCCTCGTGTCGACCGATACGAACCCAGAAAAAGGAAAAATCAGGATTTTTATGCTTAAATCATATTTTTGGCCCTAGATTCCAATTTATACACCTCTACCTCTATAAATACTCATAAAGCTCGAGTTTAGAGAGAATTCAGTCATTATCCCCTCCTCAGTTTAGTTTTTATTCAAGTTTTTGGAGATTGAAGACTCAAACAACCTTTATTTTTCATTCTAACTTACATTATGCAATCTAATAATATGTTTCTTTGATTACTGTTCATCGTAAGTGGCTAGAAACCCTAGCGGGTCTAGGGTTATGTGTAATTAATCATGTTTTCATGTTAGATTATTCAATTTGATTTGCATGGTTTCAATTCCTGATTTAATTGATAGAACTTAAAATTGAAGATGGATCGAGAGATGAGAAGATTAATAATGGGAAGAGGAATTGAATACAATTGATTTTCTTTCTCAAAAGGAAGAGTAATTAAATATGATATTTTTATTGAGGTTGATTATTAATGTGTTATTAAGGCCAACCAAGCATACGCAGTCACATGATAGTAACCAAGGTTAAAATGGCCCAACCAAGGAATTTTAATATTTTATTTGATTTCCCACCATTGTAGATTTGATTGATTTAGCATGTATTCTGATTGATTATTTTCCCTAGAATCTGTGTTCTTTACTTTGCTTTTAAAACCCTTTAAATTTCACTATTGTTATCTTTAAATTCCAATACCAAAACCCAAATTTCTGATTACTCGAACAATATTTATTAAAACTATAGTTAGTATATGATATAGCTCCGTTACACAATTCCTCTGGGTTCCACTACCTATGGGTATCTTATAAATTTATTTGCCATTATATTTGCAATTAGTCTGTGAATTTTGCAGTGATCAAATGGGCGCTGTTGTCGGGGAATTGTTAGATTTTATCTTATTACTAATTTGTTTGGAGATTAATTGGATTGAGTTTTTATTTATTTTATTTTATTTAAATTCGTGTTTGTGTGCGTGTGTTGGTGTTGATTTTTGTGTCGGTCGACACATGTCCCGTGTCGGTCGACGAAGATTTGATTTTTCCATTTTTGTCTATTTTCTCAGTTCTTGCATGAACACGAGGGCTCAAGGGAAACCACTTGAAGTCTTTGATCCAGAAATCGAGGCCACAGTCCGAAGAAGGAAAATCAAGGAAAAGCAAAGAACAATTACTGAGATGGCCACCACATAACCGGAATGAGGAAGATGATCCTGAGATACCACCTTTGGAGGACCCCGGACACCCAGATTTCAACAGGGAGTGCCCTACTTAAGGTCAAAGAGATGAATCAGATGTGGGAATTGGTCAAGCAGCTGATGATGGAAAGAGAAGAAGATCGAGCTGAGGCTGCAAGGAAAGACAGAGAAAGAGAGCAAGAAAGATTGCACCGAGAGGACTCCGACGATGAGGATCCTAATGCCATGGCAAAGAAGTACAGACCGCAGCCTGGGAATGAGGGATTCGTTATTGGTGTCAATGTCAATAACTTTGAACTCAAAACTGGTCTTCTTAAGATGGTTCAGCTGAACCAATTTGGTGGTCGAGCTTTGGAGGACCCTTATACTGACCTCAGGATGTTCGTTGAGGTGTGTGAGACCATGAAGCATAATGGAGTCAGTCAGGATGTGATCCGTCTACGCTTGTTCCCCTTCTCACTTTGGGATCAAGCCTAGAAATGGTTTACATCTCTGGATTGCAGCAGCATCTGCACTTGGGTTGATCTCCGAGCAGAGTTCCTTGGCACTTTCTTCCCCCCTCCTGTGATCATTTAGAAGAAGTTGGAGATTCTGTTGTTCCATCAAAGGATGGATAAGTCCTTGTTCGAGGCAGGGAGTAGGTTTAATGAGTTGTTGAGGAATTGTCCCAGCCATGGAGTCGACACTGAAGACCAGGCTCACATCTTCTATAGGGGGATGAATGAGAGAACCCAAGAATCGGTAAACAATGCATTCAGAGGTTCTTTGATGAGTAAGTCACCTGAAAATGCCCTCAAGCTATTCAAGAAGACGGCCTTGCATACTCAACAATGGGCAAATCCGAGAAGGCCTCAAGTCAAGGCAATTGAGAAGAAGGAACCGGATGACACCCTCAAGAAGGAGATTGAAAAGCTCAAGGGAGATATGGAGAAACTTACCTCTAATGTTTCTGTTGTTACTGCTTCACATGTTGAACCCGTTGCCGATGTCCATTTCATGAACCGAGGAGGCTATCAGAATCAATACCAAAATCAGCAATGAGGTGGGGGCTATCAGCATTACCATCCAAAGTAGCATGTCGGCTTCTCTTTTGCTAATCCGGCGGGTGGAGAATTTCCCTCACCTGGTTTTGATGTGCATGATAGAGAAATCACTGAAAAGAAGAAGGAGAGTTTGGATGAGGTGTTGGCCAAGTACATCAAAGCCTCAGATTATTGAGTGGGAAGGATAGAGCAAGAAGTGGCTAGAGTGCACACAAAGATTGATCGAGTTGGCAAACATGTTCAGATGCTTGAAACTCAAGTCAGCCAGATTGCAAGCACCATTGGAATTCAACACAAGAAATGACAACTTACGGGCACGACTGAGGTGAATCCAAAGAATCAGAAGGAGTGCAAGGCAATTACTTTGAGGTCCGGCATGAGCTACAAAGGTCCTGGGAAGATTTTGCATAAGTTTGGAGGAGAAGAAGAGGAGAATCTCGCGTGGGATGGCTCGGTTTTGACCGACGCATGTCCCGCGTCGGTCGACACAGATAGTTCAAGCAATTTGGAGAAGACAGGTGACACATTCGCGTCAACTGACACACCTTCACATCGGTCGATGCGGAGTCTAACAACGCTGATCGAGACTACTTCAAATCGGTCGACACAAAAGGCTTCTCAAGGCAAATCTTCGGCCGCAAAAGATGATCCTATTCCTCTGATGCCTTTCCCTCAAAGATTTGCCAAACAGAAGGAGGATTCCAAATTTTATAGGTTTGTGGAGAATCTGAAGAAAGTCAGCATCAACATACCGCTGATTGAGGCACTGATAGAGATTTCAGGGTACATGAATACCTTTGGAAATTGATGAGTGGTAAGAAGCAGTTTGTGGAGAATGAGACAGTAAAGATCCATGAGCAGTGCAGCCTGCAACTCCAAAAGCAAGTTCCCATCAAGAGAAGCGATCCAGGATGCTTCTCTATTCAAGTTGAGATCGGGTGATGCAATTTCGACAGAGTACTATGTGACACTGGAGCCAGTATCAGCCTGATGCCGTACTTGATCTTTCCACGTCTCAACATTCGAGAGATGAGGCCCACGCCGATCACATTGCAGATGGCGGACCGATCTATGTCGAACCCAAAAGCTATACTTGAGGATGTTCTCATTCGTGTGGGTCATCTAATTTTTCCAGCAGATTTCGTGGTACTTGACATGAAGGAGGATGAAGTTATGCACATGATCTTGGGGCAAGAGTTTCTTGATACTAATGCTACTTTGATCGACTGTCGAAATGACGAGATCACACTCCGAGCTAATGATGAGAAGATCACCTTTGTGATCGACAAGAGCAACAAGAAGGCAGAGTGCAATCTGATCTCCAATGTTGAAGATGTTGATGAATTCGAGGTTGAATCTAAAGAAGAAGAAGTTGCTGTCATTGAATAGGAGCGAGGAAATATCTTGGTGACATTGTCAACTAAGCCATCCCTTTTCAAGCTCACCACTATCATTCAAGACCGCAAAGTCTACATGGTGGATCCTAAAGGACGAAGAGTCTGGACCCAACCCCCGTGGGCATGGTAATTTGAGGTATTGTCGAGCTGCAACGTTAAATCAAACACTTGTTGGGAGGTAAACCAAAGTTTACTTGCTTTCTTTTCAAATTTCTTGTTAATTTTATTTTTGCAATTTGTTTTCAATTTTTATCTTTGTTTTTCGAATTGTTTTACTTTTGTGTATTTTTTCGGAGGAATAGTGTCTGTTTTGACCAACGCAGGCCTGGCATCGGTCGACACAGACATCTCAACGTGAAATACTTCGACCAACATGGGGTGTCGACGAGAAGGCTCCACATCGACTGACGTAGACCCCATGTCGGTCGACGCGGAGTGCCAGCAACAAAAATCTCACGTCATGCAATTTTTGAAGGTTCCGAGGATATAAAGTTGATGTATGAGATCAACTATCAGGTACCATTCTCTCTCTTGTCTGATTTTCAAACTTTTTCTACTCTCTGAGTTCGAAATAAGTTTGGGGGATGTGGACAAGAGTTGGAACATTCTATCTTTTATTTATTCCTCTTTCAGTATTTAAATTTTTGCCTAGATTTTTTATTTATGCTATTTTTGTGAGAAAAAAATTGAATGAGGATGTGAGGTAGAATTGATTGATGGTTGAGTTTGGATTGATTGTGATTGTGGTTAATTGCCTATGGATTAATTTGAAACTTACACTTGTATGATGATTGATTTGATTTGAAGTTGACTGTGGAAGAAAAATTTAAACCCTTGTGTGAGATTTTTGAGCCTTATGTTCGTTTGATGAGAGACTCTCATGTATGTAAGCTTCACGGTCATGGAACTTACATTTTGTTGAGGTGATTAAATCATATGGATTTTCACAATGCTCAAACGAGAGTTGCGTGTACCATCTGTGTGTCAGCCGAAGTGTGGTGTTCCTTGCACTTTATGTAGATGATATTCCCCTAATTGGAGACAATGTAGATGTATTGTCGGGCATAAAGGGGTGGTTATCCGAACAGTTTCATATGAAGGACCTTGGGGATGCAGGATACATCCTAGGGATAAAAGTATTGCTGGAGCGCAAGAAAAGGATGCTAGCTTTGTCCCAAGCTTCATATGTGGATATTGTGATTGCCCGTTTTAGCATGCAAACTTCCAAGAAAGTTCTGTTACCCTTCAAACATGGCGTACATCTTTCCAAGTATAAGTGTCCGGTGACTCAAAAGGAGAAAGATGAGATGAGCAATGTGTTGTATGCATCGGTCGTGGGTAGTCTCATGTATGCAATGCTATGTACGAGGCCAGATATCTGCTTCGTTGTAGGCATGGTAGCAAGATATTATTCTAACCCTGGACAGGCGCATTGGACCGCGGTAAAGCACATACTCAAATACTTGAAAAGGACTAGAGACTATTGTCTCGTCTATCAGTGTGAGGAGTTGTTCCCTATGAGTTATATAGATTCAGATTTTCAGGAAGACCGGGATGAGAAGAAGTCCACCTCTAGCTATGTGTTTACATTGGGAGGTGGGGCCATATCATGGAGGAGTGCAAAGCAGAAGTCCATTGCTGACTCCACCATGGAAACTGAATATGTTGCAACTTCGGAAGCTTCGAAAGAAGCAGTATGGTTTTGAAACTTCCTTCTGGAGTTGGACGTGATTCCTAAGTTGCCCGAGACTATCAAGGTATACTCTGATCGACTAGGATCTGAGAACGAGGAGGAAATTCTACTTCTCGATCTTCACCAGATTTTTGGATCGGAGCTGGGATAAAGATCAGAAGATCGGATCTAAAGGATCGTTTTCTATTTCTCTCTCCTCAAGTTTTTGAAATTAAATATTAATTTCATAGATTTAATTCCTTCATCTTATAGTAATAAATCCCGTTGTGTGGAAAATAGGATCAAAGGATCAAATCTCTGCGCATCGCGTTCTTCAGTTTCTACAATCCAGGTATTCCGCATAAACCTTCTCATGCATATTCAATAGGAGCATGCTAGGATCAATCATAGGCATAGTAATTATTTTTTATATCTAATTATCAATCTACGCTTATATTGATTTAAGTGATTCAATTAACGGCATTCAAAATCCCTTCAATATCGACCTGGGCTTCTCCCTCGATACCTCCTCCGTGCAACGTTAGTTCATCCACGAGATGAGTCATGAAAACTACGCGCCTCCTCACTGAGCTACCATCAGTCATTTTACAAATGACCATATCCCTCATGAGTTTAAATCTGACAGCTTTATTCGATTCCCCATATGTAATAGTGGGACTATTTGTAATCTCAGATGTTTTATCATAGTGCTGATGTTGTTGCAGGAGCACCTTAGACATAGTAGTCATCATGTAGCACTTGACTACATTGTTAGGCTTGACTTAGTTATCATAGAGGTTCCGCTCCTCATCAGATGATTTAGAAGTGGGGACAACTGGACACGGAGTATTAAGAACAAATTGATATTCCTCTGCAACTAGGATATAATAAAAGTTGCATTTCCATTCCAGGAAATTTGGACCTGTTAACTGATTTTGTGCTAAGATATTGATGACATTATTCATATACATATTTGAAAACAATAAGTGATTAAAGTAAAAAACATACATGCAAAACATTCAGACAAATATGCATTGTAATCTTTTGATAAACCAATGTTGTTGTTTTCCCTAAATGCCTAGGTGCATCTACCACAAGCTCCTCTCGAAGACGTTTACGAAATACCACCTAACCAGACTGCTCTTTGAAGTTCCAATATTTAATTTCAATCAATGTCAGGTATTCGCCGGCAAATGAAATAAATAATTGAAGATAAAACTAAAACCATGTTTAACCAATCTGAGCAGGGACATCATTCATGAGTTAGTACTCAGGCAACCACTAAGCATCGGACTACAATTCTAACTCCAGAAGTTAAAAGGACGATTTTTCATATGTACTAGACCCCTGACACATGCCTTTTACAACCTTTTATCTCACTTACAATAATCCTAGAGAACTTATGAACAATAAAGTAAGCAGACTACGGTCGTGTAGACGTCTACTCACTTCACTGTCCAGTTCTCACATGTTTAAATGTATTATTTAGAAATCTCATCTATTAGAACATATGAATAAACAAAGAAAGCAGGCTACGCTCGTGTAGGCATCTACTCACTTCACTGCCCACTTTTAATAAGAGACGACATTGTGGAGGTCTTTTTTATTTTAATTAAAAAATATTGCTTAGTCTTTTTATTTCAAAAGGTTCTTATGCGCACAGATTATTTTATGATCCATAAATTATGCCACATCTAAAATTCCATCATATATCCCATCATGATTCTGGAATTTATAGACATAATTTAATGCATAAAATAAATCGCATTAAGCATGCTTTGAACAGTAAATCATAAAGCAGTAAAATGCTTTTCTATTATCTACAACATTCGTTAAAAAATAAATAATAAAAGCAGTAGAATATTTTCCCATCATTTACTAGTGAGCTTATAATAAATCACATCATACGATAATATAACAAATAAAATAAAATTTATCATGGCCCCCACATGCAATTACATGGAAATTAAAAAATTAAATCTATCTATTACAGATATTTGATTTAATACATATCTTCAAACTGAGCTCCCACTCTTTAATTCGAAATCTGCAATTGGGGCTGAAAAATAGTGCAGTTTAGGCCAGGAATTAGGGTTTTAGGCCTACAGGGTTGTAAAAACCAAAATTTTTTATAGCTCGATCTGCCTCCGGGCGATCGGACCCACACTCAGCCTGCGCTCAAACCCTAGCTCCGAAACCCCAGTTTCAGCCTCCATCTCCTCCAGTAGAAACCCACAGTCGCCGCCACTAGAGCTTGCAGGGACTCGCGTGCCAGACCAGTCGCCGGTCGTTGCTTTGCTTGTGTCGGTTGATTGAAGGAAAACAAGCAACAATGAGCAAAAGAAAGTGATGCAGGGCTATGCGCAGACAACGATGGGCAAGCTTGTTGGCTGCCACCAGCCCGCGGTTCGCTCCCATCACCATCGCCTCCCTTATCAGCCTACACAAACTCGCGAGCCTCCAGCACCGGCCGCCGTGACACGCAGCCTAGCTGCAGGTTGCCGGTGCACGCAGATGTTGTGATGGCAGTCATCACCGCGTGTAGTCATATTTTGTAGAGGTATGTTGCGCACCTCTTGTGTGCGGCCACTACGTGTTGCAGTCGCCGGTCTGCCGCCGTCGCTGATCATCACCACGCGCCACCTGCGCAAAGAATGTGTTGTCGCTGGAAACTGCCACTGTCATGTTCTTCGTTCTCTTTCAACTTCGGTTACAGATTGAATGAAAAATATAAAAAAATCGATCTAATCTTTTGCATGATTTTTCCTATCAATCTAATCGCGGATTTTCTCGCGATGAAAAACAAAATAAAAACCAGAGAGGGCCACGAGAACAAAATAACATCCACGTGTATAAATCCATCCACGATAAATTAAATAACATACATAAACTAAATGTAAAAATTTAATTTCCGACAGATCCATAAAATACGCAAACTGGCTCTAATACCAATTGTAGGAACTGAGTCTACAATAGGCGATGTGAATCACCATTTATTTCATAAACCCTAGATTCGTTTTACGGAATATTACAACAAATATCATGACAAACAGTAAATTTCCTATGCATGCTCCTATTTAATTTAATACATGGTTTTAAGGAATACCTCAACTCCAGTAGTTTGAATAACGGTTGTAGATGGTTGATTGGTGTTCAACTAGATCTCATCTTCTGATTTGCTCCCTTGCTTGATCTGAAAATCTGGTGTGGATATGCTATCAAATTGAAACCGCACTAGAAGAACTCGATATCTCCTTTTCCTCCTATTGCAACACCACCCTTCTCTACTCTCTCTAGGGTTTCAGTATTATGAAACTTCGAACTTATGTGGGAATGAGAGACCTGATCTAGTTATAGACTAAAAGAAAGGCTATTAGAGTTTAATAAACCTTAATGGGATCACAACATTTATTGAGCCAGACGAGGGATCAAATGCAAATAATAAAGTGGTCCTCCTATTAATTAATTTCATGTTCAACCTAGATCATAATTAATGAATAAACATTAATTCATGCCTCCAGAGGATTAATATCGACTTACCCTTTTATTACCATGTTATTAGGAATATGATGCCTTTATTTGGTTAATCCCCATATTTAAGGTTTCAGACATTCATTAACTAATTCAACATATGACAATTAGTTGCGATTAATTAATCTCTTATTATTCCTGAGTCCTACCACTCTACTCTTATCGCTTATGCTTGAATCAATGATTTAGCCTACATGACTTAGCATAACGAACTTCGAGAGTTTCCCAGGGAATGTCACCATCCGAATACGGATATGGTTATCTAAATCGAGCCTAAGGAAACCCCACACAAACTGCCATCACATAAGATGTAGATATACGAGTACATGTATGACTCCCCACCATAGCAAGTCAAAGTGGAAGTCAACCAACGTGTGCCCTCAACCTTCAATAAACTTTAGATCCGACTAAGTTACTGAGATATTTACTTATTTATATGTCATGTAGAATGGTTCATCTCATTGTTCATCCTATAATTACATTGAGATGAACCGGTCACCAAAGCAGCAGAGATAAACCACTTATAGAACTTGTGTGCCACAGCCTAAGTCGACAGCCAAATCAGAAACTATCTCAGCTGTAATAACAGTTTATATCTCGCTAGGACAAATGATCTATACGATCTTGTATGATCTCTTACACACCGTATGATCTCCTTATCGACGAGATACCTGGATGTATTTGTTCACATCGTATGATTGTTAATTCACACAGGAGTTTTTTGTTGTAAGTCATTAATGATTACCATTATATCAAATATTGTGTTTGTTAGTATAATAATCATAATGCTTTTAAGTGTGCAATTCCAACACACACCACGTACGAAGTCCACGTGTACACGGCTCGATGCACCACTACCTGCCAGTTGTCCACTGCCACCGTGAAGACCCGCCAAAATCACGCAACAGCCACAAGCAACATCATGCTACCGCAGCCCGCATTCTTGCATTCCCCAATCATAATCTTGTTTCCTGCCACCGCACAGATTGCCCTGCGCGTCGCCCGTACACCGGCCTCTGCATGCGTGTGTCGCCCAAACCTTAGGGTTTTGTCACATGGTGCAGTGTCGCCACTGGCCTCCATCGACCCTGCCTTTTGTCTTTCCCGATCTGAGCCCATTGGTCGTCATCGTCTATGGAGGATAAGAAAATAAAACCCGGTCGTGTAGGGACACGGCTTCACCACACGCACAAGGAACGTAAGGTTCCCCCACGCACGTGTATTACCCATTGACTAACCCGCTCGCTGTTTGTTGTGGCTTCTCCCTTACGCGTACCATCGATCGATGCTGCTTTGGATGCTTCTACGAACCACCTATGGGGTGCACGGATTGTTGCCTGCATGCGTCTACACGTACCGAACCCGAGGGTTCCACCGTGTATATGCCGCAGCTACTGGTTGTTGTCCCTGTCAGTTGCTATGTCTGCACCCTATCACCCCTGGAGGCTTCACATAGGCTGAGCGCAGCTGCGTGCGCGAACCCTAGGGTTCTGCCACTGTCGCCTGCACCCGTTGCAACCTCGTCGGCCCTGCATTATGAGCCTCCCCATGCGCGCAAAGGTCATTGTCACCGTCGCGTGCAAAGGTGTTGCCATGCTGCAGCGGCATTGTGTGCAAATCTTAGGGTTTTTTCTGTGCCGCGTGCACGTTGCCAACTGGTAGTTGTCCTTGCCGTGTGCCGGAGATTGCTCTACGGTACTGCGTAGCTTGGGTGTTTCGGTAATGAATTTTGTTCTTCGTATTCTTGTTCTTTATTTTTCATTTTGATATTATAGAATTTTACAATTGAATTACAAAGGAAAACCAATCATAATACAACAATTGAATTGAAATCTTACCACAGATTTATCTTGTGGGGAAAAATGAATCGTTGTAAAGGGGCAGATTAACCCGAGAAGCCACGAGGAATAAAAGCATATAATTAATAAAATAATAATTATAATCATACATAATTATAGAAAATATTATTTTACCGATATAGCCAATAAATTCAACCTGGCTCTGAATATTGGACATCTAAGATAAATTTCTATGCCTATAAAAAATCATAGCATACTTCTATTGAAATGAAAATATTTAATTTTTTTGAATACCAGGATTGTATTAAATCTGAATTTTTAGCGTAGGGATTTTGATCTTCAATCCTTTTTCTTGGGCAACATGATTTAATCTTACAAAATGAAGGAATTGAATCTTTAGATTTAATTGAATTATATTTGAAATTGAGATAGAAAAGAAGAGAAAAAGATCCTCCAGATCCGATCTTCTGATAAGTATCCCTAGCTCCGATCCGGATATTCTATGAAGGTTCTCTTGGGATATTATGCTTATTGAGAAGCATAATTTCCTTCCCTCATTTAAATCTTATTCACCTACTGCAGCTCCCAATTTTCTGGTTTTCTGTTTAGCAACTTATGATCTTGTGGTGTATTGTAATCTGAGAACCTGAGGGGTTTTTATAGGAGAATTATGGTCTCTAATGGGCTTGAGCATTTCATGGGTCAAACTAGGGACCAATATGCAAATAACAAAGAAAGCCAATCAATTAATTCGCATATTATACCATGAATAAAATTAATTTACTAATATTGATTCATGTCACCAAAGAATCAATTTTGTCCTACTTCTTTGTTACCACTTTATGAGAAACGGGTTGCATAAGTTTGGTATATCCCCGTATTTAAGGTTCTGACGTTCATTAATTAATTCAAGGTCTCACAAGCAAATAAATTAATTAACATCTTATATTCCTGAGTCAATCCACTTAACATTTTCACTTTTGCTTGAACTTAATTAGCCTGCAGAACTTTAGCATAATGAAACTTATGAGCTGCACAGGGAATGTCATCATCCTATACTGGATATGATTACCTAGCTCCAGTTACAAACAGTCATACACACACTGCTACCACCCAAGATACAGATATACAAGTACAACAAAGACTCTTCACCATATTATCTCAAAGTGATACACAAATCTATGTATACCTCTGTACCTTCATTAATCTAAGGGTTCCATCATGCCATCAAGATCTAGATTCCATTAATGTCAAATAAAAGAATCGATCTTTACTTGCGTCCTATCAATGTGTACCAAATGCACCAGCATACCTAGCAACCAAATATACTGCTCATTACCGCGTACGTTGCAGCCTATACTATAAGTCTATCCTGGGACCGTCTCAGTTGTGATAACAGTTTATACCTTGCTAGGTCAAGCAATCCTTTCATGATCAAATACATACCGTATGGTCTCCCTATCGATGAAATAAGAGGATAAGAGCATTTGCGACACATGCTTGTTAATTCAGACAAGAGATGAACATACAACATTAATGATTCCTAGTATATTAACCAAAAAACCTTGTTCATAATATACCAATCGTAATGATTTCAGTATACAAATCCATCACTTACAAGAAGTACAAGTCTCACTAAAACATCTAAAAAGCTTCAAACATCAGAAATGTGTAACAACGACTAGAAGAAAGTGGATAAAAACTATAAATACTCGATTTAAGTATTAGTAATAGGTTTTTAAAGCAACCGATTTGAGGAAGAGTGTCAGTCATCGTGGTTAATTACCATGATCATAAGTTAGTTATTGTGTGTCTCTGAACAAGTAACTCTTAGCTTCTTAGCGAAGAGTTAATACTACATAATTCACACTCTTGAGAATTAAATTCAAAGAAGGTTTTTGAACTCTTATCAGAAATCGACACCCATATCAACCAAGAATACATTCTGTAAATAATTGCAATTCACAACCCTTCCAACTGGTGAAGCATTGTGATGCGTTCATTGTAAAGCCAATCTGGCTAGGTGAGCATGCATCCGAATGACATAGGAGCTTCCCGCGACTGCTGCAGACCAATTACATGAACTTGTAATCCTGTTCTAGTTATTTCAATACATCTGGTGTTCAAAGAGTGGACGTAGGATCATTTGACGTACGAAACACTATAAATATTTTTTGTTATTTACCACTTCTCGCTCTTAATGTTTTGCTCGATTTTAAAACCCAACTCAATATGTTGTTGGCGTATATTCTAAATTTGGTCAGGTAATCTTTTTGTAACTCCCCCAACTAGCATTCCCTAATTTTGGGGCGCGCTATAGTGGTGTGGTGTACTTTTAAAATATTTCTGAAGCAGCAGAAGACTTTTATTGCATAACAAGTGTAAGAATTTTCAAAACTTTCATCAAAACCCATTTTCATAAAGGAATGTAACAACGAAAAGTTCGTTGTGCTACAAAATATATGCAAAATAGTTTTGGTATCTCAAACATATACAAAATAAGGGAAGGAAAAGAAGTCAAAGGTGCAAAGCAGCGGAGTGTTACGTAGTGGAGATATGCATATGAAGATGCATATCTCAGGAGCAGTTCTTCTTCTCTGATTACTTGTCTTTACACCACCGCATATCCATCCTCGCTGCTAACCTGCGCATTTTAAAAATAATGTGAGGGGCTAAGTATAAACATACCCCGTGGAGACATGCCCAAAAACATACATTTTAAATATGAATGATATGCCACACACAGATAAACACCGGGTTTTATTGAAAAGTACCGTGTTATCCAAAACATTTTATTCGCTGATCGGCTATCAGAAATGATATCATATCTATTTATCGTTTTGTAGCTGAAAAGATGATTGGGGACCCAGTGTCCAGAGACAAAAAGTTATTCTGCAAATTCCACAACGACCATGGGCACTTGACTGAGGGCTGCTGATAATTGGACAATGAAGTGGTTTGCCTCTTAAAGGAATGCCACCTAACCTACGTATTCTCGGAAGGATGTGGAAATGTTTGGAGGAGGAATCAAATAAAGAAGGATGATGCGCAGAAGACACCCAAGCTGGCAAATGGGGTGAATTGTCATCCCATTGTGCAACCAAGAATTGATCAAACAATCAACACCATAACCGAGGGATCCTCGCTTAGTGGTTGATGTAATAATTAGTAAAGTGATATTATTGAGATATTCATTGCTCTGTCCTCCATGTGTCGGAATAGTTGAACCTCCCGATGATCACCTTCAAGAAGAAAGACGACGAAGAAGTGGCGCTGCCCAACTAGAATGTGCTGGTGTTTACAGTAATAATCGCCTATTGTATGGTGAAACACATGCTCATTGATAGTGGAAGCTCAAAAAACATTCTCTTTCTTAGAGATCTCCAAGAGATTAATATACGCGAAGACGACATAGAGAATAAATCACGTTGTTGGTAGGATTCAGAACGTTGGAACACAATAGGGAAAATCATGCTTCCTGTGCGATTGCGAGAACCTGCAGACCAAATTCCAAACTGTTAATATCCTCTTAGCATATAAAGCAATTTTGGAGAGACCATGGATCTATGAATTCTACGTCGTACCCTCGACTTATCACCAAACGATCCAATTCCCAATCCCGATGGAGTCGAGAGCATAAAATATCATTTTCAGTCAAACAACCCGTGGTGCGCGCAGGGGATGTGTTGATATGCTCGCTTCTTAACTTTTGGGAACCTTGTACCCTCGAGTCGCCGGATCCTTTTAAAGCTCAGCTCTAGCCATTACAACTGATGCAGCTGTTTATTTGGATTATTTTTGTTCCTTACAAATCTATAGCATTTCTCTTTAATTGGAAAAAAACATGGCAACCTTAGCACTTGAAACTTGGCATTGATTGGCTTGAGTTTCTTTTTACAACCCATCCACATCAAAGGCAGTGTTCTTGCATTCCTAAACTATAGATTGCTGAATTAGGTAGACTGTAGTAATTTTAGGATAAATATATGTACCGCCTATGCCCATTTAGTGAAAGATATCATGACCTGTTGGTCCCTGATCAGAGTCGTGATAAGCAGTCGAAAGCTACTTAGCAAATGCAGCAGAATGATAAAGTTACTTGCACATAGTTTCTTTTCCAAATATTTAGCACAAGGTAGATGTTAGATTGCTTCAGATATACTCTAGCAACTTGAGGTTGCTAGGTTATAAATCAACAAGCAAAAACAATAAAACAGTAACAAGAACACAAGGTTTATAGTGGTTCGATCCTTAAAGATCTGCATCCACTCCTCAGTCAAACACAGAGAATTCACTTAAAAGATATGTTCAAGTACAAGGATTCGCCTATCTCCTGTAGCAGGTGGTGAGCTTTCGAGCCAGCCACTACAAGGCTATCCTCCGTTACTTGGATCTTTCGATCGGTAGCTACGGCTAAGTCAAGGGTGCACTTCGTAAAACATGGCCTTACTGCAATGGAAGCTTTATAGTTCCTTCCAAACTTTCCTGGGGGTTTTGGCATCAACCCGTCGGAGTCAATCCCTTTTCAGAGATGTGACTGCTGGATGCTTCTTAGGATGGAAGTTATCCCAATGATTAGATTCTTGAGCAAAGTCAAGGAATCCCTTCAATGTAGTGTCGGTAATTCAATGAGGGGGATACTACGGTTGTTGAGAGCTTTGAATTCTTCTTGTATCGTGCTCTCAACTGACTACTTTTCTTTGGTTCGCTTGGAAAGGTTCTTTTTCACTAAGTGTCTTTGCGAGTGTAAGCACTAGTAGTTCTATCTGTTCGGACTTCTATTTTATGTCTGGAGATTCAAACTTTGAATCTCCAGACCAGTTAGACACAACGGTCCTCCTTTTCCAAAAGAGCTTCTTGCTTTTTCGTCCTTTCTGGCGTGCACAGTGCCTTTTTACCTACTTCGGGAAGGCTATTTGTCATTGGGTGTACCTTCTGTCAAAACGGTAGTATTAGCAAGTGTTTGCTGAGTATCTCTTTGCTTAGTATTCTCTCAGAGAATGCTAGGAGCACTCTGCTAAGTACTTCGACTTTTGACTGCTGAACTCTTCTAGCAATCTGCTTTGTATCCAATTGCTGACTCCTCAGCAATTGTGCCTTCAGCACTTGGGTCGATTCCATATTGCTATTACATTTAGCAATCGTATGAGTGAATAGTGAATGCTGACTCCTTCAGCATTCTGCTATCGCTTTTCTTCCGACTGCTGAGTAAATACTCATAGCAATCATTTCCTTCAGCATATGACTACTAATGCCTTAGCAGTCATTCTTCTAGCACTTGTCTGCTATCTCCTTAGCAGTCATTTCTGTCTGCTGACTTCTCTAGCAATCGGCTTGACTGCTGAGAACGTTCCTAGCATCCAGAATCTACGAAGTCTTCATTTCAATTGCTGAATCCTCAGCAATCTTCCACAAACACTTCTAATCTATTACAACTCAAAATATTTCCTTAACAAGATGTTACACAAGAGTTGCTAGACTATCTAGATTTCAGCAATGATCGACCAAACTAACTAAGGCTTTGATTCAACAAAACCTTTACAATTTGATCCTAAAGGGAGATTTACAACATAAATAAAGGAACATTTTCCTAACAATTTCCCCCTTTTTGGTGCGATCAAATCTTACTATCAATTGTTGAATCTAAGATGGAAAAATTTCTGAGTGTACAAGAAATTCTAAGTATCAGAGCTAATCAAGCAATCTAAATCAGAATTTAACCCACTTAGTTCTTAGCAGGGATTGGTTTTAAATAAATTCCCCCTCAATAAATGATGGGAAATATTCTTGATTAAATCATAAGTAAAATGCTTCTTAGCAATATGCTAGAATCTAGCACCCAATCAAATCAGCAAGCATTTACCACCAATCACAAAACAAATAACTCAGCATCCACAAGCAATTTTGTTGAATACACAAATAGTGTATATCAACTAAGACACGCAAAAACATCAGAAGTAGACAATGAGTAATTGTCTATGTCTTATTAGTTTCATATATATGATGTGAGAGATTATACAAGTACATCGAAAATGAAAAAGACAACAAAAAGATTACAAGAAATCTTGCTAACATATCAATTTGGCTCAGGAGCCGGGAGCAGGCTTCTTGTCATACTCATCAAATTTGCTCAAAGCCATCTGCACGAATTTGTCGTAGAATTCTTTGTTTGCCTCGCGTTCAGCAGTCTCCCTCTCCAATTTTTTAGCAAGTTTCTCGTTCTCCATCTCTATCTTCCTTAGCTTCAGCTCCATCTCTTTCTTTTTTAGTTCCTCCTCAGCAAGTCTCCTTTCTTCTTCAACAGTAGCAATTTTCTCCTCTTCTTTCCTTCTTTTCCGTGTTTCAGCAATTCTCCTCTCTTCCCCCTCTTTGATTGCAGCCAAAAAGGTGGTTGAGAAGGAGGTAACACTCTGCGCAAGCTTTTGCTCGGAATCTGCAAAGTCTTCTTTCATGCCTTCCATGTCATGCTTTACCTCTGACACTTCGCCTCTTACATCCGCAACCTCCTTCCTTACATCGGCAACATCCAATGCCACTTTCTGAAGGACAAATTGTACTGCAGCGTCAACATAAGTGGTAAAAGCGAGTTTTACGAAGGTGCGCCCTTGACTCAGCCGGAGCCACACCTGAGAGGTTCGGAGTATCGGAATATAGCCGTGAAGTAGCCAGACCAAACGTCGACTGCCTGCTTAACAGGAAAGGCAACTCTTTGTACACCGTTGATGCGGCTAAAAGTTCAATCAAAATTAAACCCCTAGCTACACAAGAATAAAATTTGTCAAATCCAGGTCCTTCCTCCCTTCGCCCGCTAGAATACCGAGATACTATGGAAAAGTCTTATAACTAGGCAAAAAATAAGTCGTTGAATGATTTCTACC
>JAPKLW010000584.1:254602-320783 GCA_026898455.1 Plectranthus barbatus | reverse complement strand
TGCTTTCCTTGGACTCAATCTACCTCTTGATCTTCCTTGATCTTCACCAAATTTGAAGGAATGTGGCCTAGATCACCCTTGAATGTGGATGGAAGTGGTTGAGGAAGGATATAGAGAGAATTCTAGGAGCGGTTATTTAGAATCTGACCAAAAGTTCTTAACATAAATGAATTCCCCCCTTTTATAGACAAGCAAACAGGGCCTCGGATCGCCCGGTCGAAGCTGGTAACCGCTAAAATTCTGAAGAAAACCGGCCAGGCTCGCCCGGTCGAAGTTGCTTGACCGAGCCACCTTTCTGTGGCCTGGCTCGGCCGATCGGACATGGCTCGGCCGGTCGAGCCCTCTGTCTGTGGCCTGGCTCGGCCGTTCCATCCTGGCTCGGTCGGTCGAGCCCTTTGTGTGCCTCGCTCGGCCGGTCCTGCTCCGCTCAGCCGGTCGACGCCTCTAAACTCCAAACGCGTGCGATTTTCCTCCAAACCTCCACCAAAAATGGTCGTTTATGCCCAAAACCTATCATACACAAATCAAACACACAAAACACGAAAACACAACCAAAATACGACAAAAACATATGATACGGGAGTAAAATAGCCACAAACAAGCATGCGCACACATCGAAATATGGGTCATTTTACGCACGTATCAATGAGTTAACCTCTTATGCCTGCCAATTTTTCTCTTCCTTGTTGAATGCTACGAAGCATGAATGTTGTTGGCCGCTTTGCCAATCAACAGTGTATAGGCCACCCTTGCGGATGCCTCTGAGCTTATCTTCACCTGTAGCACTGTCAACAATCTCACATCCAGTGTTAATGAAGTAGACATATACCCATTTTTGCATAGTTGGCTTATGCTCAGTCGATTGTGTTTGAGGTTAGAGACGAGAGCAACGTTGATGATTCTCATTCCATCTTGCTCAATGCATCCTCGTCCAATCACTCAACCTTTGCTGTTATCGCCAAACATGACTGTGGGGCCATAAACTCGTTGTAATTCTGAGAATAATTCTTCTCGCCCCGTCATGTGGCCTGAGCATCCACTATCAAGGATCTATTCATTTGACATTCCTGATGTCTTCGCTCTTGGATTCCGTTCCTGCAAAAATCAACAATTTTGTTTAGGTACCCGCTTAGCATCGGGTCCTGCAGGATTAGCGTGGATTATGGTCCCTTTTGGAACCCACATCTTGGTATTTTCAAGATTTTCTTCTTCACATCACTCTTAGCAACTTTCTCCACCTTAGTTGGATAAGCAAATTTTACATAATTCAAACGAGGTGGAGTAGTGTGATTAGCCTTCATAGTCCTTATCAAAGGAAAAGAATTGGACTCAGGCCTCACATAGGTGTTCCTCTTATGTGGTGTGTACTTAGGATACTGTGGTCTTACAGCATGGTTTGCACCCTTCTTGCCCCTATTAAAGGAAGGATTTGCTATCCTAGCATTGGATGCACAAAGCTCAGCATTCATCCTTGACACTGCTGAGTGTGGCCTAGCAGAGTGTGGCCTAGCAGACATCCTCTTGGTACTCTGCTGTGATCCAGCAGATGCATGCTTAGCAGGAATTCTCTGGGTACTCTACTGAGATCCAGGAGAAGCATGCCTAGCAGGCATTCTCTGGGTACTCTGCTGAGATCCAGGAGATGCATGCTTGCTACGCCAATCTTTCTGCTTAGCAGTTGGCGACTCAGCAATTGTCTTTCCTTTACCATTTTCAGCATTGACTTTTCCAGTAGAAACGAATAAAATCTTTTTCTGCTTAGAAAATTTAGCATTTCTACTCAAAACTTCCTTAGAGGATTTTCCAACGGCTTCAACTCAACCAAGACCCAATCCTGAATTATCAAAATGTTTTCTTTGTTGGCTCACAATGGCACTTAGAACTGCCTTGCTGGATGTGTAAGCACAAATGCAATCCTCCTTAGGTTTATTCTTCAAATCTAGATTCTCTTTTTCAATAATTTGAAATTTTTCAAAAAGCTTAGAGTAATCAGCTTTGAGTTTCAAAAGCTCCTCACTATCAGACATTAGTCTTTCGACTTCCTCGGTCAAAGATGTAACTTTGATTTTCAGTGAGGTATTCTCTCCCACAATAGCATTTTTTATCTCGTACATTTTTGAAAATTCTATTGGAAGCATAGTGAGATAATCATCCTCGGAATCTAAAGAAGAATCCTCCGATTGATGCATGGTTGTTGAACTAGAAGTGCTAGTAGAATGTACCTCCTGAGCATCGACTGCTAGAGCCGACTCAGCATTCTGCTCAGCTTCAGCATCTTGATCATCAATGATATTTGCATAAGGACCAGCATCGCCTCCTCATTATCCTCTTCTGATGAATAGTACTCCTCAATCATTGTCAGGGATGTCGGGCACCTCTGTCCTGGTCAACAGCGCTCTGGTGACTGCTTTGACAGCTCTCCTCTCAAACCTTTGTTTGAGGCGCTCTCTTTCCTCCTTGCTCACCTTAGGACACTCATGCTTTAGATGATCTGGCAAATTGCATTCGAAGCACGTCCTAGGCTTCCTTTCTGCTGATCTAGAGGAGGATGTGAGCTTGGCCTCTTTGGCTTCCTTCTCTGCTTTAGCTTCCAGCATGAGCTTTTGAAGCTTTCTCATCTGCTCTTCGAGCTCACTGATCTTGAGATCTACATGCTGTGAGCTTGAGGGTTAGGTAACCTCCTTTGCTGATGAAGCTGGTGCAGATCTTTCATTATTGTGGAAGGGCTTCCTCGGCTTCCACTTTCCAGCATCTTTCTTAGCAAAATATGCTAAGTCCTCCGGGGGTACAACATTTGATGACGAAGTTTGAGCAGCAGTTGCTTCATTCTTTTTTGATTGCTGTATTATAAACTCATGAGCTTTATGTTGAGCAAATACCTCAGATGTAGACATTTTCCTGAGGTCTTTCTCAATCAGACTAGTCATCTTCACAAACCAATCGCTCCTTGGAAAGAGTTTGGAAATGATCTTGTTGTACATTTCTCCATTGTCATATGTTTTTTCCAAGTTTCGGAGCTCTCCAATGATTGTGTTGAATCTTTCCTCCATCGCTTGAATGGATTCACCTACAAGCATAGAGAAACACTCGTATTTATCAACAGCTACCTGGAGTTTGTTTCTATTCATTTGGTATGTCTCCTGGGAAGATGCGCACACAAAGTCCCACATCTCCTTAGTTGTATCAAAGTCTAGAGCTTTGTCTGCCATCAACAAGGGTAGACAGTCTAGTATGAGCTTATTGGCTAGATACTCTAGCTGAGAACTTTTCTTGTCCTCGACTGTCCATTCATCGAACATCTTCTCGATCATTGGAGGTGTTCTAGGTTGCCCCTCAGCAACTGGACCTACGAATATATTAGGCTTCATGATCTTTATGGGCCCCTTAGAGAGAACGTCCACCATCTCCGGATGTATACTTTGGAGCTGGATGGTGGCCATCTTCTGCCATGAGTTGAAATTCTCCTTGTTATACTTTCGAAGAGTATGGTTCATCTTGGCAAGCTGTGTGTTCCTGAGCTAAACAACAAAAACAGTGCAAGGAAAATATAGATCTAGTCAAAAGCGACTCAGAAGCAGTAAGTCTTACAACCTCGCTCTGATACCACTTGTTGGTCCCTGATCAGAGTCCTGATAAGTAGCCGAAAGCTACTTAGCAAATTCAGTGGAATGATAAAGTTACTTGCACTTAGTTTCTTTTCCAAATATTTAGCTCAAGGTAGATGTTAGATTGCCTCAGATATACTCTAGCAACTTGAGGTTCCTAGGTTTTAAATGAACAAGCAGAAACAATAAAACAGTAACAAGAACACAAGGTTTATAGTGGTTCGATACTTAAAGATCTACGTCCACTCCTCAATCGAACAATGAGAATTCACTAAAAAGATTATGTTCAAGTACAAGGATACGCCTATCTCCTATAGCAGGTGGTGAGCTTTCGAGCGAGCCACTACAAAGCTATCCTCCGTTACTTGGATCATTCGGTCGGCAGCTGCGGCTAAGTCAAGGGCACACCTTCGTAAAATTTGGCCTTACTGCAATGGAAGCTTTATAGTTCCTTCCGAACTTTCCTGGGGGTTTTGGCAACAGCCCGTCGGAGTCAATCCCTTTTTCAGAGATGTGACTGCTGGATGCTTCCTAGGATGGAAGTTATCCCAATGATTAAATTCTTGAGCAAAGTCAAGGAATCTCTTCAATGTAGTGACAGATATTCAATGAGGGGGACACTACGGTTGTTGAGAGCTTTGAATTCTTCTTGTCTCGTGCTCTCAGCTGACTACTTTTCTTTGGTTTGCTTGGAAAGTTTCTTTTTCACTAAGTGTCTTTGCGAGTGTAAGCAGTAGTAGTTCTCTGGTATCACTTGTTGGTCCCTGATTAGAGTCGTGATAAGCAGCCGAAAGCTACATAGCAAATGCAGCGAAATGATAAAGTTACTTGCACTAAGTTTCCTTTTCAAATATTTAGCTCAAGGTAGGTGTTAGATTGCTTCAGATATGCTCTAGCATCTTGAGGTTGCCAGGTTTTTAATTAACAAGCAGAAACAATAAGATAGTAACAAGAACACAAGGTTTATAGTGGTTTGATCCTGAAAGATCTACGTCCACTCCTCAGTCGAACACTAAGAATTTCACTAAAAAGATATGTTCAAGTACAAGGATTCGCCTATCTCCTGTATCAGATGGTGAGCTTTCGAGCCAGCCACTACAAAGCTATTCTCCATTACTTGGATCTTTCAGTCGGCAGTTGCGGCTGAGACAAGGGCACACCTTCCTAAAACTCGGCCTTACTGCAATGGAAGCTTTATAGTTCCTTCCGAACTTCCCTGGGGGTTTTGCCAACAGCCTGTCGGAGTCAATCCCTTTTCAGAGATGTGACTGCTGGATGCATCCTAGGATGGAAGTTATCCCAATGATTAAATTCTTGAGCAAAGTCAAGGAATCTCTTCAATGTAGTGTCAGATATTCAATGTGGGGGACACTACGGTTGTTGAGAACTTTGAATTCTTCTTTTCTCATGCTCTCAACTGCCTACTATTCTTTGGTTCGCTTGGAAGTGTCTTTGCGAGTGTAAGCAGTAGTAGTTCTCACTACTCGGACTTCTTTTTTATATTTGGAGATTCAAACTTTGAATCTCCAGGCCCGTTAGACACAACGGTTCTCCTTGCCCAAAAGAGCTTCTTGCTTTTTCGTCCTTTCTAGCGTGTACAATTGTTGGGAATTATTCGCGAATTTCTCCCTTAGATCAAAATTTTAAAAGGTTTTGTTGAATCAAAGCCTTAGTAGATTGGTCGATCATTGCTGAATTCTAGCATAGTCTAGCAACTCTTATGTAATGTCTTGTTTAGGAAAAATATCGAGTTGTAATAGATTAGGAAGTGCATGAGAAGATTGCTGAAGGATTCAGCAAATGGAATGAAGAATATCAATTCAAGCAACTTCGGGATGCTAGAAGAGTTCTCAATAGATGGTAGCTGCTAGAGACATCAGCAGACGAGAATGACTGCTAGAGATGGTAGTGGTCAAGAGCTAAGAAGATTGATTGCAAAGGCGTTAGCAATCATATACTAAGGAAAAGACTGCTAGGAGTCTTACTCAGCAGTCAGAAGCAAGAGTAGCAGAATGCTATAGGAGATAGCATTCGCTAGCATACAAGCGGATTGCCAAGTAATAGCAATCAGCAGTCAAGACTTAAATGCTGAAATATGAATCTGCTGAAGGAGTTAGCAGATTAGAGAGCAAATTGCTAGAACAGCGTAGCAATCAAAAGACTTAGCAGATCATTCCAGCATCCTCCGAGAATGCTAAGCAAAGAAGATATCTAGCAACGATCGCTAATACTACCGTTCTGACAAAAGTACAAGCAAAGGACAAAAGCTTTCCCGAAGTAGGTCAGAAAGTACTGCACGACGCCAGAAAGGATGGATAAAGTCGAACTCCTTTAGGACGAAGAAGTTGTTGTGTCTTACGGGTATAGAGATTCAAAATTTGAACCTCCAGGTATAAAAGATGAAGTCCAAACAGAGAGACGACGACAATGACTACTGCTTTTACAAACACTCGAACTATATTCTCTAAGGCAATTATTGAGATTCCTTTGACAAGCGAAAAGTGAGACAGTAGTCAGTTGAGAGCACGAGACTTAAAGCATTCAAAGCTCTCAACAACCGTAGTGTCCCCCACTTGAAGATCTGATACTACATTGAAGAGATTCCTTGACTTAGTTCAAGAATCCAATCACTGGGATCCCTTCCATCCTAGGAAGCATCCAGCAGTCACATCTCTGAAAAGAGATTGACTTCGATGGGCTATTTCCAAAACCAGACAAGTTCCTCGGAGAGAACTGTAAAACCTCCATTACAGCGAAGGACAAGTTTTACGAAGGTGCGCCCTTGACTTGGCCGGAGCTGCTGACTAGAAGATTGAAGCATTAGAGGATAGCTTAGTAGTGGCTAGGTCAAAGGTTCACTACCTGCTACAAGTGTTCGGCGAATCCTTGTACTTCAATATCTTTTTAGTGAATTCTCAGCGATATGTCTGAGGAGTGGACATAGATCTATTAGATCGAACCACTATAAATCTTGGGTGTTTATTACTATTTTATTACTTACTGTTTGTGTGTTGTGATTTGAAACCTAGCAACGATAGTTGCTAGAGCATATAACTGTAAGAAACCCTTACTTCTACCTTGAGCTAAACATTTCAACAAGAACTTAAGTGCAAGATATACTTAATCTTCCGATGCATTCGTGTGTGTTGCTTGTTTGCTATTCACCACGACGACTCTGATCTGGGACCAACAAGTGGTATCAGAGCGATAGGTTGAAAGACCGACTGCTTCTAAGTCGCTTTAAGACCAGATCTGTAATTTTTCCTTGCACTGTTATTTTCTTCTTCTATTGATCTAGATCAGGAACTCTAAGATTGTCAAGATGAATCATACTTTGCCAAAGTATACCAAGGAGAAGTTTAATTCATGGCAGAAGGTGGCCACTATACAGCTCCAGAGCATACATCTAGCGATGGTAGATATTCTCACCAAAGGTCCCATAAAGATTATGAAGGTCAACCAAGGCCTCCGCAGATGATCGAGAAGAAGTTTGATGAATATACGGTGGAAGACAAAAAGAGAGCTCAGTTGGAGCACTTAGCAAAGAAGCTGATTCTTGACTCTTTGCCGCAGTTAATGGCAGACAAAGCCTTAGACTTTGATACGGCCAAGCAAATGTAGGATTATGTTTGCAAATCTTCCCAGGAGACCGACCAGATGAAGCGCAACAAGCTCCAGGTAGTTGTTGATAAGTATGAATATTTCTCTATGATTGCATGAGAATCTATCCAAGCTATGGAAGAAAGGTTCAACACCATTGTCGGAGAGCTCCGGAATCTGGGCAAGACATATGATAATGGCGAGATGAATAACAAGATCATCTCAAAGCTCTTTCAACGGGAGGATTGGTTCATGAAGATGACGAGCTTGAACGAGAAAGACCTTAGCCAAATGTCCACATCTGAGGTATTTGCTCAACTCAAAACTCACGAATTTATCATACAGCAATCAACGAAGAACGAAGCCGCTGCTGCGAAAACTTTGTATCAAATGTTGTACCCCCAGAGGATCTAGCATTCTTCGTGAAGAGAGATGCTGGAAAACGGAAGACAAAGAAGCCCTTCCGTACTTATGAGATATTAACTCTCGCTTCTCCAGCAAAGGAGGAAGTTCCACCCTCCAGCTCACAGCCTGAAGATCTGAAGATTAGTGAGCTCGAAGAGCAAATGCGAAAGCTTCTGAAGCTAATGATGGAAGCCAAAGCTGAGAAAGAAGCAAAGAAAGCCAAGGTTACTTCATCATCCCCTCGTTCCACAGAGAGAAAGCCAAGGACATGCTTTGAATGTAATTCTCTAGATCATCTTAAGCATGAATGTCCAAGGGTAGGTCAGGAAGAAAGAGAGCGCCTCAAACAAAGATTTGAGTGAAGAGTTGTCCGAGCGGTCACCAGAGCATTGCTGACCAGGACCGAAGTGCTAGACATTCCTGATAATGAGGAAGCTTATTATTCCTCGAAGGAAGATGATGAGGAAGCCCTGCTTGTCTTGATGGCTGATATTGTTGAAGATCAGTTTGCTGATGCTGATGTTGAGCAGAGTGCTGAATCGGTTCTAGCAATCGATGCGCATGAGGTACAATCTACTAGCATTTCTAGCTTAGCAATCATGCATGAATCGGAGGAATCTTTTCTCAATTCCGAGGGTGATTATCTCACGAAGCTTTCTATTGAGTTTTCAAAAATGTATGAGATAAAAAATGCTATTGTAGGAGAAAACACCTCGTTGAAACTTAAAGTTACTACTTTGATCGAGGAAGTCGAAAGACTAAGGTCTGATAACGAGGAGGTTTTGAAACTTAAAGCAAATTACTCCAAGCTTTCTGAAAATTTTCAAAATCTTGAAAAGGAGAATCTTGCTTTAAAGAGTAAACCTAAAGAGGAATGTATATGTGCTTACACATCCAGCAAGCCAGTTCTTAGTGCCATTGTGAGCCAACAAAAGATTCATTCTGATAAATCAGGATTGGGCCTTGGTTGTGTTGAAGCAAAATCCTCTAAGGAAGCTTTGAATAAGAATGCTGAATTTTCTAAGCAGAAAAAGATTGTATTCGTTTCTGCTAGAAAAGTCAATGTTGACAAAGGAAAAGGAAAGGTAATTGCTGAGTCGTCAACTACTAAGCAGACAAATTGGCGTAGCAAGCATGCTTCTGCTGGACCTCAGCAGAATGCACATAGGATGTCTGCTAGGCATATTATTGTTAGATCTCAGCAGAATACTCAAAGAGTGCCTGCTAAGCATACATCTGTTGGATCTCAGCAGAATACTCAAAGAGTGTCTGCTAAGCATACATCTGTTGGATCTCAGCATAATATCCAGAAAGTGTCTGCTAGACCACACTCAGCAGTGCCAAGGAGGAATGCTGAGAAATATATTTCAACTGCTAGGATAGCATGTCCTTCTTTTACTAAGGGCAAGCAGGTAGCATACCATGCTGTAAGACCACAGTACTCTAAGTACACACCACATAGGAGACATACCTATGTGAGGACTAAGTCCAATCAATTTCCATTTCAAAGGACTAGGAAGGCTAATTACACAACTCCACCTAGATCTAATAATGCAAAGCATGCTTATCCAAAGGTTGAGAAAGGTGTGAAGGGTGATATCAAGAAGAAAGTTCTGAAAATCACCAAGATGTGGGTTCCAAAAGGGACCATGATCAACGTTAATCCTGCAGTACCCGATGCTAAGCGGGTACCTAAATCATCGTGTTGATTGTTTTGCAGGAACAGGATCCAAGATCTAAGATATCAAGTATGTCAAATGAGTGGATCCTAGATAGCGGTTGTTCAGCGCACATGACGGGGGACGAAGAGATGTTCTCAGATATTCAAAGAATTTATGGCCCCACAGTCATGTTTGGTAACAACAGCAAAGACAGAGTGATTAGGAGAGGATGCATAGAGCGAAATGGACTAAGGATTATCAATGTTGCGCTCGTATCCAATCTCAAACACAACCTGCTATGCATGAGCCAGCTATGCGAAAATGGGTACACCATTTCTTTTGTTAATACTGGTTGTTCAATTGCTGACAATGCTACAGGTGAAGTAAAACTTAGAGGCATCCGCAAGGATGGCCTATATATTGTTGATTGGCAAAGTGGCCAGCAACATTCTTGTTTTGTAGCATTGAACAGGGAAGAAACCAATTGGCTATGGCATAGGAGGTTGACTCACCTGAATTTCAAGACCATCAACCACCTAGCCAAGCACAAGCTTGTTGAGGGACTGCCTGCTGAGACTTTCCGAAAGGAAGGTGTGTGCAAAGCTTGCCAGCAAGGGAAGCAGACCAAGGCATCCTTCAGATCAAACCCGGAGAAGGCCATCTCAGAAAGAATCCTAAAGCTCTTGCATATGGATTTATTTGGCCCAGTCACTCCAGCCACTGTAAGTAAAAAGGTTTATACACTTGTGGTTGTTGATGATTTTTCCAGGTATACATGGGTTCGTTTGCTGAGAACCAAAGACGAAGTCAAGCTCATCCTTCCAGAGCTAATCCTCAAGGAGCAGAATAGCAAAGAGGTTACGGTCAAGAGGATTATATCTGATAACGGGACCGAGTTCTGCAATGGGATTTTGATGGATTTTTGCGCCGAAGCTGGTATCGGGCATGAGAAATCCACTGCTAGCCGTGCGGTCAATGCTAGCCAATTCCGGTCTAAGTGGAAAGTACTGGGGCGAATCAGTCATGACAGCTTGCTATACACAGAATAGGAGCGCAATCAATGGCAGATTCAATAAGACTTATTATGAAGTGTACAATGGTCATAAGCCTTCTATTACTCATCTTCGTGCTTTTGGCTCGACATGTTATATTCGTAACAACGCGAAGACAAAGCTTAACACTTTTTCGCCAAAGTTTGATGAAGGTGTGTTCCTAGGATATGGACACCCATCTTACAAAGGTTATAGAGTGTTAAATAAGACGACTCAAGTTGTGGAAATTGTTGGGATTGTATACTGAAAGCATATATGATTAAGTGTTTTGTACACTGGACTTCATATATGTGTTGCTACAACGATGCTCGTTGTCTGATGAAACAAACATACAACGAACTATAATATCCTATTATCTCGCCTATAAGGATGACCATATGGTGTGTAGGAGATCACAGAGGATCATATGAGTCGTTTGACCTAGCGAGATATAAACAGTATCACAGCTGAGACAGTCCCTGGATAGGCTGTCGGTCTAAGCTGTGGCACATCGGTTCATAAGTGAGCTTATCTTAGCAACTTGATGTGTCGGTACATGGTTATGTATTGATGGGATCAACAGTGGGATGTGTCATTCTCATTAACATGTGAATGAGCCAGATCCCTAACATACTTCTTATGATCTTAAACCTAACTAAAGGATAAGGGGCACACACAGATTGACCACACTTTGATTTACCATGGTGGCGAGTCTTACATGTACTCTAATACCCGTATTTTTTAGGTGTTGGCAATTTGTGTGTGGCCTGCTTAAGCTGGACGTTTAGGTAAGCATATCCATTTTAGGATGGTGACAATCCCTGAGGAGCTCACAAGGTTCATTATGCTAAACCCTGTAGGTTGAATTATTTAATTCAGGCATAAGTGAAAAGGAGTGAGTGGTATTACTCATGAAATAAGAGATTAATTAATTGTGGCTGATTGTCATAAGCTAAATTAATTAATGAATGTCTAAAACCTTAAATATGTGGATCATGTTAGTTTGGTGCAACCCGTTCCTAATAACATGGTAATAAAGGGGTGAGTCATCATTGTTACCGTGGTGAAGGTAAAAACAATGTTTTATTAATTAATTATGTTCTGGGATGAACAAGGAAGAATTAATTAATAAAGAGGGCTCACTTTATTATTTGCATCTGATCCGTGGTCTGGCCCATGAACTGCTCAAGCCCATTAGGGTTAGGGTTTCTCAAAACCCTAACACTATATATATATGCCTTCTCTCTATCAGATCTTGAGATTGATTCAATATATTGAGTGAATTGAGAGAGAACGGCGCGGCTGATCCAGAGGGAGAAACTGATCGATTTCTCCGGATCTCGGATCCAACTTGGTAGATAATCCTCACCAGATTTCCAAGGAGCAAGGGAACAGATCAGAAGATCAGATCTGAAGGAACAACTTCCAACTCCATTGTTCATATTCAGATCCAGATTTATTTCATCGTTATTGTCTCCGATCTAAATCTGTAGATCAAACGGTGAAGATCAGGTATTCCTAAATTCCATCCTCTGCAATTAATTTTGTAGGAGCATGCATAGGTTCACATGATTTATTTAATTGAAATTTATTCCTGGTATCCTAAGAACGATTCTTGGCAAAAATTTAGTAATGGCAACTCATGTTGTCCATCGTAGACTCAAACCCTACAGAAATAACATGCAATGTTATTTTTGATGAGTCTATCTTACTGCGCTGAGTTATAAGACAGAAAGAGGATAACAATCATGAGACTAATGATGTTCATGGTCAATCGATCTTGAATTCTTTCAAAAATATGAAGATTGATCCGACTAAGTCTATGAGTGATTGTAATCCAATGCAGACACACTCAGCAGGTGAGCAGACTGCTGACCAGGCCGTTGATGCTGCTGAGGCCACCCCACCAACTTATCTTAATGATAATTTGGATATTTTGGGATCGCTTGATGAAGAAGATGAAGATATCTCAAATACAGCAGCAGACGTCGAAGGAGGTTTAGGCGTTGCTGAAGACGTTGCCAAAGAAGATGCTGAGCATTAGGATGCTGAAGTTCCAGCTGCTGAGAATCCAGCTGCTGAGGATCCGGATGTTGAGATTCCTGATGTTGATGTTCCGAATGATGAGTTACTCGTTACTGAACCCCAGGTGGATGTTGAAGAGAATGTTGTAGCAGACATCAATCAAGCAGGCGATGTGAGTGCTGAAACCTCAGCTCCCAGTGATGGGTTTTGTATACTGAAAGCATTTACTATAATGAGTATACAACGGTTTAATTCTCCTATCTGTTAAACAAAATACATGTGTGAACAAAGGTATCCTCTTGTCTTACCGATAGGGACGATCATAGGGCGTGTTGTAGATCGCAGAAGACAGTATGATCACTTGACCTAGTGAGACATAAACCTAATCACAGCTGAGACAGCGTATGAGGATACGTCTGTCCGGATGGCTGCGGCATCGTCGGAATAAGTAGTCTGTCTTGGTTACTTGACATGCTGGTACACAAAGGTGGCGCATTGATGGACCGCAGTGAGATGTATTCGTCTGTCTGACATCAGCAAATACAAGATCTCGTTATATTGATTGAGTCAAAACCCTAACGAAGGTTCAGGGGTTTGCACGGGTTGACTGTTGCTTTGACTTGCCATGGTGGAGAGCCTAAGTAACGTGCTCGTATATCCGCATCTTGGGTAACAGCAGTTCGTGTAGTACCGCTTGAGACTGGGTTTAGGTAACCATATCCGAGTAATAGGATGGGGATATTCCCTGAGGAGCTCAATAACATTCATCGTGCCAAAGTCCTGTAGGCTGATTAAGTTCAGGCACGAGTGATAAGGATTGAGTGGTACTACTCAGGAATTATAAGATATTAATTAATTGTAGTTAGAGCTTGTCAGAGGCTCCGATTAATTAATGAATGCCCGGTAACCATAAATATGGGGATTCTCAATTAATGCAGCTCGTTCTCATAACGTGGTAATAAAGGGGTAGGTCAGTATTAATTCTGTGGTGAAAAGAATTAATATTAATTAATTAATTGTGTCTTGGGTTTTGGACATGGGAATTAATTAATTCATAGGCCCACTTTATTATTTGCATTAGGTCACAGGTCTGGCCCAAGGAAAGTGTGCTTAATTGAGCCCAGGAGCCCATTAGGGTTTACAACCTTTGGTCTATAAATAGACAGCTCTCCCTCACAAGTTGTGACACAATTGAAAAATTGAAACCCTAGTGAGAGAGAGAGGTGGGTGCCGACTTCAAGGAGAGAGGAGGAGAATTTTCGAATTCTGGTCCTGCTCAAATACAGATCTGTGGAATCCTCACCTGTAGCAGATCTGAACGCACCGGGAAACAGATCTGAAGATCTAATCTGGAGAACAACTCCTAATTCTTTCTCTTTGTCTTTTTCGATCATTATTAAATACAGAAATTAGATTTCTAATTTCTTGTTCCGCAGATTTAATTATATCGCGTGGTTGATTCTAAATTTGGGAATACAAACGCGAAAGATTGTTTCTGAGACTACAGAATTAAGGTAAATAATTATTTATCCACGCATTAAATTCAATAGGAGCATGCTTAGGGTTTATTAATGTTTTATGAACAATAACCATAAACGGTCCGGTTCATTTGCTTTTGGTGATTCTGTTCACAGTAAAACCCTACAATTGGTATCAGAGCCAGGTTATGTTTTATAGCTCTGTTGTTCATAATGGATTCGTTATGCATGTTTAAATTTTATGAATGTCGTGGATGGTTTTTGTTCCTCGTGGCAACCCGTGTAATTCAGCCTGCGGTGGTTTATCCGTGTATGGCTGAATTAATTTTGTAAAATCACGAAAAAATCCGTGATTAGTATAGATTTGAAAATTGTAATAGAATAGAATTTTTTTTTAAATCTGTAATTGGACGGGTCAAGGACGAAGAACGAAGACGGACACGATAGCGGCGGGCGCGGTGGCGCGGGCGGCCGACAGTGGTGGCGGTGGGCGCGCGTGGAAATGCATTGCGCACGCGCGTAGGCAATCGGCAGCGGCGCCGGTGGCTATCGTCGGCGGCTGTTGTCCCTGTGGTGTTGGCTCGTGTTTTGGTGGTTTGTACAATCCTGTGTAAACCCTAGGGTTTGCATTAGGGTTAGGGAAAATCATCAGATCAAAAAGGCCTAAATCCCAAAAGATTTGGTGATTGAAGATTAGAAGGCCCTGGAAGATTTGAGAAGATTTGGACTTATCCAAATAATTCAAAATTCAAATTGTAATAGATAGAATTTATTTTTTCTATTTTGTCGGGCCACGAGGAATTTTTGTTTGTCTTAATTATCCTCGTATGATATGTGTTATAATTTATGTGTGCTATTAAGCATGTGTAGATAATAGGAAAAGCTTGTTTTATCGCTTTTATTATTTACAGCTTTCCAAGCATGCTTATGTGATTAATTTCTTTTGTTGGATTATATTTTGGGAATTTTTGGGCTTGTTACATGCAAAAAAATTTGGAAAATATAATAACAAAGAAATTATATGTGCGCATATACGAAACCTTTTAAAAGAAAAATACTAAGCATATTTTCTAATTAAAATCAATAGACCTCCACAAAGCGGTCCTAGGCTGTAAGTGTATCTCTCGTTCTAGTAAACGTCTACGAGTATAGCTTGCTAGTTCCTAGAGGTGCATGGGTACGGTTGTTGGGATTTCTAGACAAACAATTTTAATCATGTGAATAGTGGGAGGGTTTTGCGTAAACATCTACGAGTGTAGCTTGCGTAGATCTCTTTCACAAGTATTCTAGGATTGATTTAAATTATAGATAACAAAAGCTTTAAGGGTTGTGCGGTATGGTTACGTGCCATGCTAAACTGTCTCTTTTGGCCGGAGTTAAATTTTTGGTTAATGGCTTAGAAGCATCTTAGAATATAATGCAAGAATTGCATCCCTATTCTTGAGAGATGGCTTGGTCAAAGGTTTTCACTAATTATTAATTTATAGTGTCAAAAGCATCCTGACATGGAAGTGAAATTAAATGGATTTGGGCTTAAAACCCGCAGTTCTGGTTAAGGGTACCATCGTAAACGTCTACGAGTGTAGCTTGCGGTGGGAACTCTTGGGCAATTAGTGGAAAACATTTGTATTTGATTTGTTAAAAGGTTTTCAATGCATTTGTTTTCGAAGTTCTACATGTACGTTCATTTTTAAGATTCTCTATTGTTTCAGATATGTCTATGTCTACTGTCGATCATTTACTTGCTCTCAATCCTCTAACTGGTCCAAACTTCCATGAATGGAGATACTGCATTGAGTATATTCTCCTGACTAAGCAACACATGTTTTTCTTACTATGATGCCACTTGCCCCACGTTACCATAAAGTCTCTAGACGTGAGAAGGAGTTCTATGATAGATGTGTGGCATCTGAAGATTTTACTTACAAGTTAATCTCTGATAACCTGTCTAGAGAACTGACGCTCAAGTACATGGGCTATTGTAGCTTTGTTCCAATCTGGATGGACTTAGTGGCCACGTATGGCGAAGTGGAATGAACTATCAACTGTGATCTCGTGAAAGACCTTGTTTGAAAGAGAATGGTTGATGGCAATTCGGTGACACTGCATGTGATGATGATGGATAACACCATGAAACGATTCACACGTAGAGGTGGATGTACATCTGATCAGGCTAAGATCGATATAATCCTGAACTCTTTACCGCTATCATTCTATGACTTTAAGAAGGATGTAGCTAAGAGAAGTGAGTACTCTTTCAAAGAGTTGCTTACTGATCTCATACCAGAACAGTCTTTCGTACCTTCATGGGATTCTGAGTTATCAGATCTTGAGCACAGCTTGGACACATTGAAAGATGTCGTTCATACTGTGTGCAAGAATATGATTGATCGCAGATCACTTGTGAGGAAGTCAAATGAAATGAAGAGGGTTGGTGTCACTTCAAGTAAGAGCACATGCGGAAGCAAGGGACAAGGTACGTCATTTGCATTTGTAACGGAAACATGTTTAGCATCGGTTTCTACTAATTCGTGGGTAGTGGATACTGGAGCTACTGATCATGTTTGTTACATTTTGTAGGGGTTCACACCTTGGAGGGTGCTGAAGAATGACGAGGTTACCATCTCAATGGGGAACGCCGCACAAGTGAGTGCAGCCGCCATTGGAGATTTCACCTTGTACTTTGATGATTCTGTTTTAACTTTGAGAGATGTTTTGTACGTGCCGGATTTTCGGCAAAACCTTATTTCAGTTTCCAAACTTTATGTTGATGGATATTCAGTTATTTTTTATAGTGGTGTTTCTATCATTGGTAATAACGGTGTTATCTGTCGTGGGATGCTGAATAATTCTCTCTATGTTGTTAACTGTAATCATAAGTCTTTCGCAAGTATTGCATGTAATTCATCCGTAATTGATAATCCTAGAAAGAGAAAACTTACTTCTTCTGATGAGGATCTTACATATCTCTGGCACTTGAGACTGGGTCACATCAGCTTGAAGCGGATTCAGAGACTTGCAGATGACGGTACATTGGACTTAGTCAGGGTTGTACTTGAAAGCTAACACTTTTGTAGGACAAGCTGAGGATGGAGATGAACCAAGACCCCAAATGATTCCTAAACCGTTTGAAGAATATTCCACCGATGACAAAAAGAGAGCACAGCTGGAGCACTTAGCAAAAAAACTAATCTATGATTCACTGCCTAAGCTAATGGCAGACAAAGCTCTTGAGTTTGACACTGCTAAGGAGATGTGGGAATACGTTTGCAATGCATCTCAGGAGACTGACCAAATGAAACGCAACAAGATACAGGTAGCAGTTGACAAATATGAGTCTTTCTCCATGATTGCAGGTGAATCCATATAGGCTATGGAGGAACGGTTCAACACTATCATTGGTGAGCTGAACAACCTTGGAAAGAAATATGAGAATGAAGAGATGAATCACAAGATCATTTCAAAGCTCTATCCTAGAAGCGACTAGTTCGTGAAGATGACAAGTCTGAGCGAGAAGGACCTCAGTACAATGTCTATATCTGAGGTATTTGCTCAACTTAAAGCTCATGAGTTTATCATACAGCAATCAAAGAAGAACGAAGCTGTTGTGGCTCAAACCTCGTCAAACAAAGCTGTGAACTCTGAGGATCTGGCGTACTTTGTCAAGAAAGACACTGGGAAGTTCAAACCAAAGAAACCATTCAACAGAGAGAGATCCAACTTAACATCACCAGCAAAGGAGGACGCAACATCCTCAAATTCACAGAAGGAAGATCTCAAGATCAGTGAATTAGAAGAGCAGATGAGGAAGCTTCAGAAACTCATACAAGAAGCAAAGGCTGAAAAAGAAGACAAGGATGCAAAGTTCTCACCATCTGCTCGATCAACTCAAAGAAAGCAAAGGACATGCTTCGAATGCAACTCCCCAGATCATCTAAAGCATGAGTGTCCTAGAGTAAGTCAAGGGGAAAGAGATCGCCTCAAACAAAGATTTGAAAGAAGGGCAGTCAGGGCAGTGACCAAACCATTGCTGACCAGAACCGAGGTTCCTGACATTCCTGATAATGAGGAAGAAGAATATTATTCAACTGACGATGACAATGAAGAAGCAATGTTAGTGCTGATGGCCGATATTGTTGATGATCAATTTGCCGATGCTGACGGTGACTGCTCAGCAGACCCTACCTTGAAAATTGACACAGAAGAGGAACAGGGTTCGAGAACCAAGGCATCAAGATTGCCAGATGAGTGGATCCTTGACAGTGGCTGCTCAGGTCATATAACTGGAAGGGCAGATCTATTTTCAGAAATTCAAAGTGTTTATGGATCATCAGTCATCTTTGGTGATAACAGCAAAGGAAGAGTAATTGGCAGAGGATGTGTAGAACAAGATGGAATACGAATTGTTAATGCCGCACTTGTTTCAAATCTCAAACACAACTTGATGAGCATCAGCCAACTATGTGAAAATGGGTATAATGTTTATTTCATTAACATTGGTTGTGATATTGTTGATAAGGTTACAGGAGAAGTGAAGCTAAGAGGCGTCCGCAAGGGTGGCCTATACGTAATCGATTGGCAGAGAGGCCAACAGGACTCATGCTTTGTAGCCTTCAACAAAGAGGAAACCAATTGGCTGTGGCATAAGAGATTGAACCACCTGAACTTCAAGACAATCAACTTTCTAGCCAAACATAAGCTGGTGGAGGGACTGCCTGTGAAAACTTTCCGAAAGGAAGGATTATGCAAAGCATTCCAACAAGGCAAACAGACAAAGGCATCCTTCAAAACCAATCCAGAAAAGGCTACTTCAGAGAGGATCCTTGAACTCCTTCACATGGATCTATTTGGCCCTGTCACTCCAGCAACTGTGGGTAAGAAAGTTTATACACTTGTGGTTGTTGATGATTTTTCCAGGTATACATGGGTTTGTTTGCTGAGAACAAAAGACGAAGTAAAGATTCTACTCCCTGAGCTGATACTGAAAGAACAAAATAGCAAGGAGGTTACTGTGAAAAGAATCAGATCAGATAATGGAACGTAGTTCTGCAATGGAATCTTGATGGACTTTTGCGCAGAAGCTGGTATCAATCATGAAAAGTCCACTGCCAGGACTCCTCAGCAGAATGGGCTAGTATAACGGAGGAACAGAACATTGAAGGAAGCTGTTCGATCCATGCTAGCAGACTCTGGATTAAGTGGAAAATATTGGGGAGAGGCTGTTATGACTGCGTGTTACACTCAGAACAGGAGCGCGATCAATGGCAGATTTAACAAAACTCCTTATGAAATGTACAATGGTCGTAAGCCTTCAATCACTCATCTTCGTGTTTTCGATTCAACATGTTATATCCATAACAATGGGAAGTCGAAACTTAACACCTTCTCGCCTAAATCTGATGAGGGCGTGTTCCTAGGATATGGACACCCTTCACACAAAGGTTATAGAGTGTTAAATAAGACAACTCATATTGTGGAAATAACATGCAATGTTACTTTTGATGAGTCTACTCTAGTGCGCAGGATTACAAAGGATCAAAAGGATAACAATCATGAGACCAATGATGTCAATGATCAATCAATTGCGAATTCTTTCGAGAATATGAGTATTGATTCGACTAGGTCGATGAATGATTCTAATCCAACAAAGAAGCACCCAGCAGGTGATCAGACTGCTGACCAGGCCAATGAGGCTAATGATCATGCTGAGGCCACATTTCCTATTCAACTGAATGATAACTTGGATGTTGCGAGACCTCTTGATGATGAAGACGATGAGGGAACCGATGAAGACCTTGGCAAAGGCGTTGTGGAAGAACCTGCTGCGGATATTCCAGTTGTCGTCATACCAACTGAAGATGTTCCTGAAGATCCAGCAAATGGTGACGTGGAGCAAATTGTCGATATTCCAGGAGCAGAACATCAAGAAAATGAAGATGGAAATGATATAGAAGCTGAGAATCCAGAAGAGATAATTGCCAATCAAGTAGGAGTACCAGATGGAAATCCAGCACAAATCAGGCCTGCGTGGCTTCGTGCTCATCCCCCAGAAGGAATTCTTGGAAATGTTAATGATCCATTATTAACAAGGCAAGGGAATGCCAATGCCATGATGGCTTGCTACATATCTAATGAGGAACCCAAGAAGGTTGAAGAAGCACTGCTGGATGCGGATTGGGTGAATGCCATGCAAGAGGAGCTTGCAGAGTTCACACGAAACAATGTGTGGGAATTAGTAGACAGACCAGAACACCAGAGTGTCATAGGCACTAAGTGGGTATTCAAAAACAAAAAGGATGAATCAGGCTCTGTAATCAGAAACTAGGCACGACTTGTGGCAAAAGGATATAGACAATGTGAGGGCATAAATTATGATGAAACCTTCGCCCCAGTAGCAAGACTAGAGGCGATTCGTCTATTTCTGGCATATGCCGCATATCATGAGTTTGATGTGATGCAGATGGATGTGAAGAGTGCCTTCTTTAATGGTGAGCTCAAGGAGGAAGTCTATGTCGAGCAACCTCCGGGATTTGAGCAAGGCAATCAAGTTTACAGGCTCAAGAAGGCACTGTATGGTCTGAAGCAAGCACCAAGAGCCTGGTATGGAACTTTATCTAAGTTCTTGCTGTCTAATGGATTTCAGAAAGGGAGGATAGATCAAACTCTCTTTCGTATTAAGGATGGAGACAGTATTCTGCTAGTTCAGATATATGTTGATGATATAATTTTCGGGTCAAAGAACCAAGATCTATGTGATAGGTTCTCCGATCTTATGACTAGCAACTTTCAGATGAGCATGATGGGAAAAATGTCTTATTTCCTTGGATTACAAGTTCAACAGTCCAGAGAGGGAATTTTCATTCACCAGAAGAAGTATACTCGTGATCTTATTGCAAAGTATTGTCCAGAGAAGACTAAGAGCCTACGAATTCCTATTAGCACAACCTGCATTGCTGCTCTTGAGAAAGAAAGAGAAGACATGAATCCTACTATGTATCGAGGGATCATAGGGTCACTGCTAGCAGACCTGATATCTCCTATGATGTTGGCTTATGCGCAAGGTATCAAGCCAATCCTAAGAAGACACACTTTGATACTGCTAAAAGGATTGTTCGTTATTTGAAGTGCACGGAGGGACTAGGAATCTGGTATCCAAGAGCCGATAGACTTTCATTAAGTGGATACTCGGATTCGAACTTCGGAGGATGCAAGATTGACCGGAAGAGCACCAGTGGCACGTGTCAATTTCTAGGACACAAGCTTATACGCTGGTTTAGCAAGAAGCAGCACTCTGTTGCCACTTCAACCACAGAAGCAGAGTATGTGGCGGCTGCTAGTTGTTGTTCACAGATTCTCTGGATAAGACAACAATTGCAAGATTATGGAATTGCTCCTGAATGTGTGCCAATATACTGCGACAACAATAGTGCCATGTGCATTACAAAGAATCCTGTTCATCACTCCAGAACAAAGCACATCGATATCCGTCACCACTTTATTCGAGATCATCAGGAGAAGAAGGACATTGATGTCAAGTATATATGCACTGAAGATCAAATCGTGGATATCTTTACAAAACCCCTCCCAGAGTCAAGGTTTAAGGAGTTATGTATTAAATTGGGTCTTATGGAGTTAGACGAGACCTTGGATGGATGAAATCTTGTTTTCATTCTTTCTGGATTTCTTGAAGACTTAGTATTCGATATATGCAGATGCTAAAAATTCTGGGATTGATCTGCTGAATATGTTGCTTAATCTGCTGAATTAACTTATTGAAAGAATACGTGCGTAAATTACGGTTGACGTCCTATCGCTGCTGAAAAATGATTCAGCAGAGTATTATTTACTCTCAGTAGAGTGTCCACCTCATCCTTCTCAGCAGAATACTTAACTCGTCTTTTTCCAGCAGAGTTATCAATTATTTCCAGCAGAGTATTAATTTGCCTCAGCAGAAGAGTTGATTAATTTCTTCAGATGAGTTATTCTTACATGATCTTCATATTCGAGCGTGCTGATTTTTTTTAAATTATTGAGATGAAAACAGAAGGATAATCATGCATAGATTTCATTACTCAAAAAGGGGGAAGAACTATTCTTCTTGCACCAGATACAGGGGGGAGAGAAGAAGAGGAGATTAGAGTAAGGAGAGTGGTGGTACACATCAACATCAACAAAAAACATTAAAAACTACTTCAGTTCGTCAACAGAAGGTGGAACCAGCAGAGGGTGGCTTCATGGAGTGGAAGGGCGCACCGGGTAGAAGTCGAAGCAACCAAGGGATGAAAGGCCAGAAGCCAGTTCAGGAAAACTCTGTTCAAGAAGCCAACTAAGCTGCATCCCATTGGTCAGATCCACCTTGGGCCATTGATCAACGACTGTCTTCACCTCTTCGAAGACCAAGCCAGCCCAGTCAGCGCCTTGCCATCCATCGTCCACAACCATCATCGCATGCCAGGATTGCTTGGAGATGGTGTACTCATCATCAGCGTACATTCCATTCACCATATGCTTGACGACCTGGTGAATGACTCGGTACTCTGGACGAAGGCTCAGAGGGGATATCTCTGAAGAAAACCTGCACCTAGGCCCTCACCTCCAATGCTTCCAAGCAGCATACTCCGGGGCGACGTCGCCGGTTCGATAGTTGGAGACTGAGTGAGCACCTCTGGGTAACTCAAAGTCCCTCGCAAAAGAGTCTGATGTCCACCTCACCATACGGTTGTTCAGAACGCCATAGATGGCCTCGCCCTCAACCCGAGTCTGACGGAAGAACTTCTGAAGGATCTCGCCATGAAAATGATGCGGCGTCACAGTCACGTACTTATGGATTCCAGCCGCGATCAATTTCTCCATCACAACATTGGCAACCCGAGGATCATCCGCATAGAATTCGCGGAGACCAGCCTCGCTGAACACCTCGTTTCTTTTAATGTGTAATATTCCAGAAGGGGAGTAAGGAGCACAGGGGTAGGAGTAGGGAGAGTAAGGAGGTTCATGAGCAGCAGGACTCGAAGAAGACGAAGACATTATTTCTTTAAGATTGAATGAAGAAGAAGAAGGTTTTGGTAGAAATATGTGATCATGAAGAGTCTATTTATAGACAGGAGATCACTCGAGCATTGATGAAGACTTGATTCATCGAGAAAAAGGGGTGATGATTCACTATCCTTGGGACTCCAATCGTCGCCAGCAGTGGAGGCGTTGTGACGATACAGAAGGGACACTCCATTCAGCAGTGACATCTACCCATCTAATCGAGCGCATGGCTCGAGGGTCATAATGACTTCTCTATGGTGAAGTAATCTGCTACAACCTAACGCAGATTTTCATATCTTCTCACTTATTTGGGATTATCTATACCTTTAGTCAATTTTATGATCTGCGGAGATCATACTATTTTGGTGTTTCGAATATGTTGTGACAATTACATATCTGTCTCAATACATTCGAAGGGGGGAATATAAGTGAATTAATCGGAGCATATACATTTTATGCTTGACGACGGTTACAGACAGTTATATCCAGTTAGAAGAAGCCAAATCACGATTCTTAAAGGAAGGGAATATCATGGAAAATTATCTGAGAACGTTGCCCTGCGCCAAAATTTTATTCATACTTGGGCCAGCAGAGAAAGTATTTATACCTGGGCCAGCGGAGAAAGTATTGTATGTGTATTTGGGCCAGAGGAGATTTTAACCTATTCACAATTGAGGCCTAAGACAGGAGAGCATTTAATGTGCTCAGTTGGATGCAACGAATCAGGACGTGACACGTCATTTTGACGATCAAAAAGTGAGAGGGTGGACTGCCACACGACACAAAAATTTTGTTTGATCGTCGATCCTATTTAAGGAAGATTGAACCCCATCCATCCGATCTTTCTTTTTTTGTCTCTTATATCTTGACCCGCACTTCTCAAAATTTCAAATCCCTAATTTTTTTTTAAAAACTGTCATCCCTCTTATTCGCAAAGCCCTCTCAAAACCCTACACCCTCACTAAAATTCCCAATCATGGCTTCGATTCAAAATTCTCCAACTTCTCAAAATCAAGAGTCAAGCCATTCTCTAAACACGGAATCATCGCCATCAGAAAACCCAGAAACACTCCATTTTCAACCACCCGCATTTTCCTATCCACCCATTGCGAGTTCACCTCTGCATGTGCGACATGCACCCGGCTTTACTGGGATTGTGAAGAAGGAAGATATTGATGAGTCTATTCCTTACGGTAAACTAGTGACTCTGGCTAGACAGAAGAAATCGTCTGGGCACTCGGCGGAGCAGAGACGAGTGGCACAGATCATGAAGGACAGAATCCTGTACATGCCTCTTGCCATCAAGCACTTTCCCAAATGGATATTGGATCTTTTTGATTCCGAGTTACTGGTAAAATATCTCTCCGCTGAACCTGATCAATTTCATCCGCATATGGTTTCTGAATTTTATGCTAGAGCTGTCATGAGTGAGGATCAGAAGTCGTTTAAAACGAGTGTGTATGGAAACATTGTAGAAGTAAACGCTGAATTGCTGTCCAGAACTTTTGGACTTAGAAATTATGGAGCCAAGATTTCTCAATACAAGGTGAATGATGTTGCTGAAATGGAAAGGCAGTGGAAACATTGGAAGAAGTCAGGAGAGAAAGAGGAAGCAAGTACGTTTAAGGTTACTACTCCTATCAACACATTGTCAGAGGAGTACAAACTGCTTGCAGAGATAGTGATAAAGATGCTCCAGTGCGATGCTGGTTCTTATTCGGAGCTTTCTGTTAAGAAATATGCCGTGATGATTGCATTGAACGACAATATTAAAGGAAACTGGGCTGAATTCATATACGAGCGGTGGGCAGAGCATGCAAGGAAGAATGCTCATATGGAGGTAGATGGAACATTCTCTTCGAATGTGAACTTTGGGTTGAAGATTAGTAAGTATTTGGAGATGCTGCTCACTAACAAAGGAGTTGATCGAGGTGTCAGTGCCCTGTCGACTGACTACATGCCGGTAACAAGGAAAGAACCTAAGCCGGTCAATGCTAGAAATCCTCGAAAGTTGAAAGGGAAATCCAATGTGGACAAGGACAAGCCAACCTCTCCTGAGGAACCTGATGAAGCGAGTCTAGCAGTTCAGATACTCCAACCCTCCATTCCGATGACATAAGAAGAAATAGCATTGCTAAGAACGAATGCTGAAACAGAGCATTGTTTTACAAACCTTGAAGAAATCGAGAAGTTAGGAAACCTTCCTGTGTAGCAGATTAATGAGATCATGACCGAAAAAGAAGCCGAACAACTTCCACTAGTTATTGGGGCTACTGCTCTAGAAATTCCAACAAAGAAGAGGTCAAATATCACTTCCCCTGAGAAGAAAGCAAGAAAGAAGACAAGGAGGAAATTGGTCCTAGCATCGGATAAGGAGGAATCCGAGGCTACTGAGAAGGGAAAGAAGTCTGCTGAAGATAGAGCAGTGAAGAAGAATACAGATGATGACCATACTCCACTATCCTCCAGATGCTTAAAGGAGCGTTTACAAGGAATCAGAACAACCAAGAGAAAGAGAAATGCTAGCAAAAAGAGCTTGAAAAGAAACAGTTCAAGAAGATGAGAGAGCAAATGATATTTGATGCTCGTGATCAGGAGTTTGAGAAAGTAAGTCAAGCACATGAAAAACGGATGAGTAAAAAGAAGTCTAGAAAATCTTCGAAGGATTCTGCTGAAGAAGTAAACGTTGCTGAAAAGGACATGAATGATGCTAGCATAGCAGAGAAAGATAGCAGAGAAGATGAAACTAGCAGAGCAGTCGAAGCCAGCAGAGCAGAAGAGACTAGTAGAGTGGATAAGAGTTCAGCAGAACAAGTGGAGCAATCAAAGGCAGTAGAAAATACTACAGATGGAGATACAATTCCAGCCGAGGAAAAGGAAACAAAAGAGCCCTCAGCAGATATGACTTTGAAGGATGCAAATGAAGATCATGCTGCTGAACTTCATCGATTAGCTGATGAGGCTGCGAAGAAAGGAAAGATGAAAGCTCAATCAGAAGAGGAACCAACTCTCAATCCTTCATCTGATAAGAAGATAATTGCTGATGAAGACGAAATATCTGATGAAGAGTTTACAAGACTGCTGGAGTCAGGAGCCTTTGATGAAACTCACTATCCACATTTCAATCAATCCAGCCATCCAGCAGGAGAACCTGACAATTTCATTCCATCAGATCGCATAGAAGATGGAGCAGGATTGAGTGGAGCTCGAAGTACTGAAGAACAAGTTGTCTCAATCATCAATCCAGATACAACTGAAGAGAACCCAGAACGGAGCATGATAGCAGACCATCCAGAGGAAACACATTTTGATGATCAATCTGCTACAGTCATCTCTAGTAATAATCCGATAGAGGAGCAACCAAATATTGAAACACTCCAGGAACCACCATTCGTTGGAGGACATGATTCTCCCCGCACTGAACTTGAGTCCTCCTGCATTTCTGAATCTGATTCTGATGGTGAATCTGAAGAGATATTCAATGCCAAAAACCTGAGGAAAGTACCATTTGGATCGGATACTACTCTTCGAGTGCCTTTCAATGGATTACCAGGACCTCGTTATCAGCTACGAAGAATTGGTCAGTGGTGTGCAAAGGTCTATCCTGAGGAATTGCCCAATTCTGATCTGACACCTATGGTCGAGGAAATAGAATTGTTTGTTCAATCCGAAATAGAAAGAGCCATTGAAGATTTATTCCACACTGAGTTGGATGAATCAAACCCAGAAGGACGTTTGATAGCAGAGGAATTTCGCCGCTGGAAGAAGTTTGATTATATCATGTATCAACTCTGCTTCGAAGAAAGGATGTTAATTATAGCAACAAAGGGACTAAACTTCTGGAGGCGCGAGGAACGATGGTGTTTCGACTGGATTGATCAAGTCCCAGGGATGAAACAGTTCTCGGATAAACAAGTGATGTGCAGACTTCAAGCCATCCGAGAACACCGGTCTCTAACACAGACTACAAGTTTACCCAAGTCCACTTTTGCACCTGATGGGTACTCTGATGCCAGAGTTGAGCTGTCCAAACGTCAGGCAAGAGCTGCTGTAGATTACAGGAAACGCCAGTTGGAATATGAAGTCCAGCAAGCAGAGAGACTCATGGCTCGAATAGCAGCCAAGGCTACTGAACTTGTAGCTCTCGAGATTGATTACAAAGACATGCAGTTAGCCAAATCCCTGGATGTTGATATTCAGAAAATTGTTAAGGATGCTCAGGAAGCAGAGGCCCGAATTGCTCAAGAGAATGCACAAATTCAGGAGGCCGCTCATCGGATAGTAAATGAAGAAGCCTTATATCAGGCAAAGGTTGATGCGGTAGCGACTCAAGTTCCGCAAACACCAATTCCATCGAGCCAAGAACTCATTGCAACCACATCACTCAATGCTATACCAATAACCTCTCTGCAGATGCCCTTTCCAATGAATGCCGATATGACTGGAGCCTTTACCTCTTATCTGCAAGTAACCATTGATGAAAAGGTGGTGGAAGCAACCAACCACTTGAGAAGAGAAATTGATGATGTACGGGGAGACGTATCCTTTGTACGATCGGAGGTTGCTGAAAACAAATTGGCCGTCTCTGAGAATAGGACAGGGCTGGAGGTCATTCAAAAGGAATTAGCCGATACCAAGACAACCTTAATGGAGACCGTAGTGGCTTATGGTACCAACTTTTTGGCTGCAATCAAAGAGGGGGAAGAAAGAAGAAAGGCTGACCAAGAACGAAGAAGAAAGGAAGATGAGGAGCTAGCTGCAGCTAAGGCGAAAGGAGGAAGCAGCCAAAGATGAGCTGAGAAATAAAGAACAAGAACTTCAAATGCAGAAGATTGCAATGGAGCAGGAGAAGCTAGCCAAACGACTGGAGCGTGAGGCTGCTGAGAGAGAAACAGGAGCCAATCTTCTTGAGAATTTCATGAAGTTCACCATGGAGAGACTTGCTGATATCCAGAAGACCAACTCATCGAATCCAGCAGACAGCGAGAAGGACAAGCAAGCCGACAACCCAGCACTCGACTCATAGACGATAAGGTCAAATTTTTATATTTGTCGTACTTTCTGAATCCAATTTGTACTTGAACTGCTTTATCATCTATAAAATTGGATCAGACTTAGACAAACTCTCTTTGTCCACCTCTGATTTTTTTTGGTGTGTTCTAGTTGATCTACACTCCTGGTGTACTCAACAAATTTGCATGTGGATATGGAGACTATGTTTTGGTTGGTGAATGTCTGCTAATTTTATGGATGCTAGAATTTCTAGCATATTACCTTTGTGCAGCATTCATTTATGCTTAAACGAGAAATATTTCCCAGCACTTGTTGAGGGGGAATTTTATTAAAACCATGTTTGCTTGAACCTAGTTGGAAAAACTCTGTGTTAGATTAGATAGCATAGTTTTGTAAAACACAGACATTCTTCCACTTATGGTCAGCAAATGATAGTAAGCTTTGATCGCACCAAAAAGGGGGAAATTGTTGGGAAATTATTCCTAAAATCTCCCTTAGGATTTATTTGTAAAAGGTTTTGATGGATCAAACCTTAGTAGTTGGTCGATCATTTGCTGAAATCTAAATAGTCTAGCATACTCTGTAAAGTCCTGTATAGGTTTTATATTGAGTTGTAATAGACTAGTGTGCTAGAAGAATTTCTAGCAGTACCGGACAAGATGATGTCTGGTACAAGACATTGAACAGCAGAATGCTAATATCTTAGCATTCATCTACAACCAGCAAACTGCAAGAGAAACAAGCAAACAAAGGATAAAGGAGTTGTGGATCAACATGAGTCTTTAGCTGCTAAACTAAGGATCCTAGCAGAGCAATATACAGGATGCTGAAGTCTCACTGCCGTTCTGACAAAAAGCTCACACAAAGGACGAGACTTTCCCTAAGTAGTTAGGAAAGTACAAGTCAAAGACAAAAGCGACTGTCACAGACCAAACACTCTCAGATCAAGGAGCCGTTGAGTCTAACGGATATGGAGATTCAAAGTTTGAATCTCCATCTATAAAAGGCAGGTCCGAAAGTGAAGACAACTACTGCTTCAATCACAACCGACATTCGCAAACTACACAAGTGTGAGATTCCCTTGACAAAGCGAACAAGTGAAAAGTAGTCAGTTGAGAGCTCGTGATAAGAGTGCATTCAAAGCCCTCAACAACCTAGAGTGTCTTTTCATTGAATATCTGACACTTATCCTTGAAGAATCTTGAACTTCTGTTATGAATCTTCAATCATTGGGATAACTTCCTTCCTAGGAAGATCCAACTATAAAAGCCTCAACAGCGAAGGACAAGTTTTACGAAGGTGTGCCCTTGACTTGGCTGGAGCTGTGATCTGAAAAGTGCAAAGTGACGGAGGATAGCTGTGCCGTGGCCGGTTCGAAAGTTCACCGCCTACCGCAAGTGTTGGCGAATCCTTGTACTGTTGTATACTTTTCTAGTGAAATACTTAGCATACTAGCTAAGGAGTGGACGTAGATCTATTTGGATCGAACCACTATAAAATTCTGTGTTCATTTACTGTTTTATTACTCACTGTTTAAAGTTGATTTGAAACCTAGCAACAGAGTTGCTAGCGTATATCTGAAAACTGACTTAAATCATAACTTGAGCTAAGAAACATATTAAACAAAGATAAGTGTAAGTGACGTGTATTTATTCCGCTGCATTTCGTGTTAAGTTGTAATCACGACGACTCTGATATTTAAGGACCAACAAGGACTCTTCTAGAGATGGTAAGATCAATGATGAGTTATGCAAATTTACCAATTTTGTTTTGGGGCTACGCATTGGAAACAACAGCTTACATGCTAAATGTGGTGCCTTCTAAATCAGTTCCTAAGACGCCTTCTGAGCTCTTCCTTGGTCGCAAACCAAGTTTGTGCAAGTTTAGAGTATGGGGCTGTCCAGCACACGTACTGTCGAAGGAACCTGATAAGTTAGAAAGCATGTCAAAAGTAATGTTGTTCATAGGGTATCCCAGGCAAACGAAAGGTGGTTACTTTTACTGTCCTGAGAGTCAAAGAGTCGTTGTTAGCACCAACGCAAGATTCTTGGAGGACGAGTATGTGAGTAATCACAAGTCAAGGAGTGATATCGTTCTTCAAGAAATTGAAAACGAGAATGCGATTCCAAGGGTAGGAGAACGTGTAGATGTAGGTGCACCTGTGAAAGGTACAGCACCACGAGTTACTGCACCTACTACTGACACGGCATCGATGCCTCGTCGTAGTGGGTGAGTCTTCGGACTTGAGCCCGAAAGACGGACATGAGGACTCTGACCCACTGACTTACGAAGAGGCAGTGCAGGACAAAGATGTTGTCAAATGGCATGTCGCCATGGATTCCGAAATCGAATCCATAACCGCTATGGATGTATACCAGAAAACTGATTTGTCGGATGGCTTTTGGGCCATACGGTGCAAATGGGTATACAAAAGAAAGAAAGGAGCGGATGGAAAGATCACGGCTTTTAAAGCCAGGCTGGTGGCAAAGGGCTATAGTCAGAAAGAGGGCATTGACTATGACTAAACCTTTTCACCCGTAGCCATTCTCAAATCCATCCAGATACTCCTTGCCATAGCTGCGCATATGGACCTCGAGATCTGGCTGATGGATGTCAAGACCGCTTTTCAAAACGGTTACCTTGAAGAAGGTAGAGACATCTATATGCAGCAACCCGAGGGTTACATATGCAAGGGCGAAGAACATATTGTCTGGAAGCATAGGAAGTCCTTGTACGGACTTAAGCAAGCTTCAAGGTCGTGGAACTTACGTTTCAACGATGTGATTAAATCCTATGGATTTGCACAGTTGGAAAATGAAAGTTGTGTTTATTGACTTTTTGTCAGTGGGAGCGTGGTTTTCCTTGCACTTTACGTTGATGACATACTCCTATTTGGAAACAACGAGGGAGTGATGTCCGAAATCAAGGTTTGGTTATCCGAACAGTTCCAAATGAAGGATTTGGGAGAAGCTGGCTACATTCTTGGGATTAAGGTCTTACGAGATCGTAAGAGAAGAATGTTGAGCTTATCCAAGGCGTACTATGTAGATAATGTGATTGCCCGGTTCAGCATGCAACTCGCCAAGAAAGGTTTGCTGCCTTTCCGTCATGGCATTCGTCTTTCTGGTGGGCAGTGTCCTCAGACACAGCGGGAGAAAGATGAGATGAGTCTTGTACCATACGCTTCAGCGGTGGGTAGTCTCATGTATGCGATGCTGTGTATCAGGCCTGATATTTGTTATGTCGTTGGCATGGTAGCAAGATATCAGTCTTACCCTGGACAGGCGCACTAGACTGCTGTAAAGCACATCCTCAAATACTTGAAAAGAACTAGGAATTTCTGCCTAGTTTATCAAAATGAGGATTTGTTCCCTGTGGGTTATACAGACTCGGATTTCCAAGGGGACCAGGATGAGAAGAAATCGACCTCAGGATATGTGTTTACCCTGGGAGGTGGAGCTGTATCTTGGAGGAGCTCAAAGCAGAAATGCATTGCTGACTCCACCATGGAGGCGGAATATGTCGCCGCCTCCGACGCCTCGAAAGAGGGGGTATGGCTCAAGAACTACCTTTTAGAGTTGGGTGTGATTCCGAGTTTGCCGAAGAGCATCACAATTTATTGTGATAACTCTGGTGCAGTGGCAAACTCAAAGGAACGGCGGTCTCACAGTGCAAGCAAACACATAGAGAAAAAGTACCATATCATACGAAAAATCGTATCGAGGGGCGATGTGCAAATTAAGAAGATTGACACTGCTGACAATTTTGCTGATCCATTTACAAAGAACTTGCCGCAGAAAGTTTACGAAAGAAATATTCGTGAGCTGGTTCTAAGAAGGATGCCGACCACTGACAGTGGTTAAAGAGACAGCAGACTAGATAGATGGACTATATACTCTGTAATAGCCTAGTCATGCTTTGAGTATAAGTGGGAGATTGATGGGTTTTGTATACTGAAAGCATTTATTATAATGAGTATACAGCGGTTTAATTCTCCTATCTGTTAAACAAACTACATGTGTGAACAAAGGTATCCTCTTGTCTCACCGATAGGGACGATCATACGGCATGTTGTAGATCGCAGAAGACAGTATGATCACTTGACCTAGTGAGACATAAACCTAATCACAGCCGAGACAGCGTATGAGGATACGTCTGTCCGGATGGCTGCGGCATCGTCGGAATAAGTAGTCTGTCTTGGTTACTTGAATGCTGGTACGCAGAGGTGGCGAATTGATGGACCGCAGTGAGATATATTCGTCTGTCTGATATCAGCAAATACAAGATCACGTTATATTGATTGAGTCCAAACCCTAACGAAGGTTCAGGGGTTTGCATGGCTTGACTGTTGCTTTTACTTGCCATGGTGGAGAGCCTAAGTAAAGTGCTCGTATATCCGCATCTTAGGTAACAGCAGTTCGTGTAGTATCGCCTGAGACTGGGTTTAGGTAACCATATCCGAGTAATAGGATGGAGACATTCCCTAAGGAGCTCAATAACATTCATCGTGCCAAAGTCCTGCAGGCTGATTCAGTTTAGGCACAAGTGATAAAGATTTAGTGGTATTACTCAGGAATTATAAGATATTAATTAATTGTAGATAGAGCTTGTCAGAGGCTCCGATTAATTAATGAATGTCCGGTAACCTTAAATATGGGGATTCTCAATTAATGCAACCGGTTCTCATAACGTGGTAATAAAGGGGTAGGTCAGTATTAATTCTGGGTGTAGGTCAGTAAAACCCTACACCCAGCAATCCGAAGCCAAGATGGCTAAGAGATCATCCTTTAGATGTTGTGATCAATGATGTCATTGATCCAGTAAGGACGCGACAAGGCAATGCTATGTTAGCATGCTATATTACCCATGAAGAGCTTACGAAAGTTGAAGAAGCTCTACAATCTCCAGATTGGGTGAATGCTATGCAAGAGGAGCTTGCTGAATTCACGCGTAATCATGTTTGGGCTTTAGTGGATAAACCCGAACATCAAAGTGTTATTGGGACGAAATGGGTTTTCAAGAACAAGAAAGACGAGTCAGGCCATTTCATCCGAAATAAAGCTCGTCTAGTAGCAAAAGGCTATAGACAATGCGAATGAATAGATTACGTAGCCCGATTGGAAGCCATAAGACTGTTTCTAGCATATGCAGCGCATCATGAGTTCTCTGTGATGCAGATGGACGTGAAGAGTGCCTTTCTGAATGGTGAGCTCAAGGAAGAAGTCTATGTTGAGCAACCACCAGGCTTCGAACAAGGAAATCAAGTTTACAGGTTAAGGAAAGCCTTATATGGTTTGAAACAAGCACCGAGAGCTAGGTATGGAACATTGTCAAAGTTCTTACTATAAAATGGCTTCAAGAAAGGGAAAATCGATCAGACTCTCTTTTGCATCAAGGATGAAGGAAGTATCTTACTCGTGCAGATATATGTCGATGACATTATCTTCGGCTCTTAAGAATCAAAGCTTGTGTGATAAGTTTTCAGAGCTGATGCAAAGTAACTTCCAAATGAGTATGATGGGAAAGATGTCCTACTTTCTCGGATTGCAAGTCCAGCAATCTAGTGAAGGAATCTTCATTCATCAGAGGAAGTACACTTGTGATCTGATTGCCAAGTATTGTCCAGAGAAGTCGAAAAGCTTAAGGATTCCAATAAGCACAAGCTGCCAGATAAGCCTCGATGAAGGAGGAGAACCTGTGAATCCTACATTATATAGAGGTATCATCGGATCCTTGCTCTACTTAACAGCTAGCAGATCCGATATTTCTAATTATGTCGGTGTATGCGCGAGATATCAAGTAAATCTGAAGAAGTCACATTTGGATGTTGCTAAGAGGATTATTCAGTACCTTAAGTGTACCGAGGGTCTAGGAATTTGGTACCCAAGGTCTGATGGGCTAGCACTCAGTGGATATTCAGATTCAGACTTTGGAGGGTGCAAAATTGATCGGAAGAGCACCAGTGGGACGTGCCAATTCCTTGGACATAAGCTGATCAGTTGGTTTAGCAAGAAGCAGCACTCTGTGGCTACATCTACAACCGAAGCAAAATATGTAGCAGCCACAAGTTGTTGAGCGCAAATCTTGTGGATTCGGCAGCAATTGCCAGATTATAACATTCCTCCTGAATGTGTGTCGATCTACTGCGACAACAATAGTGCTATGTGCATAATGAAGAACCCCGTTCATCAATCAAGGATGAATCATATTGATATCCGACATCATTTTATTAGAGATCATCAAGAGAAGAAGGATATTGATGTTCAATATATATGCATTAAAGATCAGCTAGCAGATATCTTCACGAAGCCGTTTGCTGAGGCCAGATTTAAAGAGTTATGTCTAAAGTTAGGCCTCATGGAGCTAGAAGATGTTGTGGATGAATGAGTTGTTATTCTCATTCTTTCTGGATTTCTTGGATTTTCGGTGATGAAGGAGATAAACATTTCCAAGCTTATATTTTATGTTGTTGATTATTGTTGCTGAGATATTGCTGCTAAGCAATTGGATGCTGAGTCCTAGCTCTCAGCAGATCCTAAGAGGTTTTCTCACAGCAAGTGGTTCAGACGTCTGCTAGAGGGTGAATGCTGAGTCCAAGCTCTTAGCATTTCATCGGAATACTATGCTATAGTTCTCTAGCAAGTGGTACAGACGGTTGCTGAGAAATGTTTGCTAAGTCCAAGCTCTTAGCAGACAACATGTTAATACTATTCTACAAGCATTACAAATGGTGCCAGCAATTGACGCGGTGGATACTAGATTTTTGGATGCTAGATTATGTGGATGCTAGGATCCGGATGTTGAATCCAAGCAGAGTATTTGAGTGCTAACGATTTCGAATACTAGCAGATTGCTGAGTCCAAGCTCTCAGCAGTCTCTGGAAGTCAAAGGGGGAAGTTTTTGAATTTGAAATGATGTGTCCGACAGGCTGCATTTAATGCATGCAACTAGCTGCGTCAAACAAGGATGCGACAGTCATCCACACTTTAGTTCATAGGGGCGTGGGCTACCATACGAAAGGTCTCGCCAATCCTGAACTGTCAATTGAATTTGAAAAGACGTTTCCCCAGCCGTAGGATGATTACTCAGAAGGTATAAATATCTCACTCCGTTCAACATTCAAACCTTCTACACTCTGAGTATCTGAATCCCTAGATTTCTAAGTCTCCCAAATTCTCCCAACTTAGAAAATCTTTCAATATGTCTACTAATCCTGAATCTCCTCAACAATCTGAATCCCATAAACATACTGATACATCCGATTCCTCTACGAAATCCAGAATCCCCATCCATTCCCTTACCCAAGATGTGACCCTACACGAGCGGTGGGCACCGGAATGTACAGGGATTGTCAAAAACGAAGACGTAGAAGATAACATCCCATATGGTCAACTAGTGACTCTAGCCAGGAAGAAGGAACAGTCGGGCTTATCCAACAATCAGAGGAGGGCGGCGCAAATCATGTAGGACCGCATTCTATACACTCCTCTCGCTGCACTTCAATTTCTAGATTGGATAATGGAAGTCCTAGCCAAGGCAGGGGTCCTTCGCTACTTGTCATCAGAACCATTGTGGTTCCACCCACACATGGTTTCTGAGTTTTATGCGCGTGTCGTAGTAGATGAGGCCACCCAGAAGTCCTTCAACACTTCGGTCTTTGGCATGATTTTGGAGGTAAACGCTGATATTCTTGCTGCTAAGTTTGAGCTATCTAACAAAGGCGAACGTATTGCTACTTACAAGTTGAATGATCTAGATGAAATGGAGAAGAGATGGAAAGCGTGGAAGAAGCCCGAATTGGTGAAGGATCAGAAGGGAAAGCCGATCACCTTCAAGGTTGCTACTCCAATCAACCAATTCAAAAATGAGTACAAGACTCTTGTTGAGCTGGTAATAAAGATGTTCCAGTGTGATGTTGGTTCATACTCTGAATTGTCGGTGAAGAAGTATGCAGTAATGATGGCGTTGGTGGATAAAGTGGAAGGCAATTGGGCAGAATTCTTTTATGGGTGATGGTTGGAGCATGCCAGGAAGAATCTGAAGATAAAGGAGGAGGGTGTTTTTACATCCAATGTAGATTTTGGATTGAAAATTAGCAAATTTATCGAGATGTTTCTTCACAAGAAAAGGCTCGACAGAGGAGAGAAGCTGCTTCCAACAGACTTCGTTCTGATGACAAAGAAGGCACCAACTCCGACTGATCCCACCAGATTGATCATTCTGAAGGGCAAGTCCAATGTTAACAAGAAGATTCCTATCTCACCGGAAGAGCCCCATCCAGGCGAGCTAGCATTCCAGAGATTAGAGCAGGCGATTGCTATGACTCCAGAGGAGATAGCAGCGGCCCAGAAGGCTGCGGAGACAGAGCAATGCTTTCAGAACCTAGTGGATATCGAGAAGCTTGGAGATCTGCCCGTTGAACAGATTGAGGAGATCATGGCGAAGAAGCAAGCAACAACTTTGGGTCAGATTTTGGTGGCAATACCCAAAAGAAAGAGGTCAGATGCTGCCTCTCCTGAAAAGAAAAGGACACGCAGAAGGCTTGGTAAGTCTGCTGAGAAAGAGAAGGCAAAAAAAGAAGCAGCAGAGAAAGAGGCTGCTGAGAAGCAAGCGAAGGATGCTCCTCTCTCCTCTAAACCTTTTGAAGAGAGATTGTGAGCTGTAAGGAAGTCGAATTTGAAAAGGAAGGCCGAGAAGAAGGAACAAGAGAAAAAAAAAAGCACAAGAAGGAGATGGAACGATTGACCTTTGAAGCACAAGATTGGAATTTTGAACAGGTTAAGAAGGCGAATGAGGAGCGTGCTGCACAGAAGGCTGCTGATCAGCAAGCAGCCAAGGAAGCTGTTGCACTGGTAGTAAGAGCTCCTGAAGACGCCAGGAGGCAAGCATCTGCTGCTGTTAAGAAAGGGAAGGAGAAGTTGGTACCTGCTGTTCCCACTCCAGCCCCCGTGATAGCAGAATAGATAATCATTGAGCAGGAGGCTATGATCGATCAAGACTTCGAGAGGCTAATGGAGACTGAAGCTTTTGATGCTCCAGACCGCCCTCAAGGAGGAGTGCTGATAAAGGAGCCTGCTGTAGAGCAAGGAGATAACAACAGTGATGAAGAGGTTGTATTCAATGAAACGACTAGCTCGGGAAGGAACGCTGAACCCGATACTAGCACATCTGCTAGAGCTTAAGAGGCGAATGCTGAGGCGAGGCCTAGCATAGAGGTTCCTGCTGAGGCGAGGCCTAGCACAGAGATGCCTGCTGAGGCGAGGCCGAGCACCAATACGACTGCTAAAGAAAGGAATGAAGAGTTCGTTGAACAAGATCAAGCATTCTTAGCCTCATGCTTTTCTGAATCTGACTCCGATGGAGAATCTGCAGACATTTTTAATGCGAAGCTCCTAAGGAAGATTTCAATCGAAAATAATGAGTCTGTACGAGTTCCTTTTAAAGGACTCCTTGGCCGAAGGTTCAAGCTCAGGAGAGTGGCACAGTTCTGTGCTCCTGTATACCTTGCCGAGGAGGTAAATTCCGATCTCTTCCCCATGGCTTATGAAATTGAAGAGTTTGTGTTGGCGGAGATAGAGAGGGATATCGCTAGCACCTATTATGTTGAGCTGGATTTGGGTACATCCGATGGAAAGGTGCTAAATAAGGAATTCAGGAGATGGAAATTTTTTGATTACGTGATGCATCAACTGTCGTTTGAAGAAAGGGTACTGATAATCATCACTAAAGGCCTAAACTTCTGGAGGTTGGAAGAACAGTGGGCAAATGATTGGATTGACCAAGTGGCCGGTTCTAAGCAATTCACAGACAAGCAGGTGCTTGCTCGCCTTCAAGCAATCAGAGGCCATAGGATGTTTTCACCTCCACAGACTTTTCCTAAGTCAACTTTTGCTCCTGATGGGTACTTCGATGCCAGGATTAAGTTATCCAAGCGACAAGCTAAGGCAACTGCAGAGTATCGATGCCGCCAAGTAGAGTACGAGGCTATAAAGAAAGAAAGACTAATGGTCAGGATGGCTGCTATTGCTGCTGAGCGTGAGGAAGCAGAATTGAGCGCTAAGGATAAAAGGCTTGTCCTATTTCTGGAACTTGACATTCTTAATGTAATCCAAGCGGCTCAAGCAGAGGAGGCTAAGGCTGCTGAGACTATTTAGATCATTGATGCTGCAGAGCGAATAATGGCTAAGGAGGCTCGCTACTTGGATGCTCAAGCTGAAATTGCTAAAGCTAGAAGCGCAGCCATGCTTTTATTTGCCGAAGAAGCTCGATACTCCGATGCTCAAGGAGAGATCATCCAAGCCATGGAGTCAGCACAGCGCTTAGTCGAGGAGGAAGCTCTATACTTAGCTGCTCATGGTGATGAAGATGTTGTGATGGATGAAGATGCCACTGCTGGAAGTCAGAAACTGGTGATAGCTACAACATCATCATTCCATGCTACTCCTGAAAGTTCTCAAGACTTTCCCTCATACTTGGACTCTGCTGTTCAATTTGCGGTGCAAAATGCCTTATTCTCCATCACTGAGCGAATGGCGATGGAAGTGTCCGATATAAGAAGGGAAATTGCGGAGGTGAGGAGTGAGGTATCTGAGGTCCGATCCAAGGTTGCTGAAATCAAATCTGATGTATCGGACGTGAAGACCAATATAGACGTGCTGAAAGAAGATGTAGTTGAATCCCAGCAGCAGATGGTGCAAACTGTAAACTCTTTTTCCTCCACCTTTTTGGCTGCTCTCAAAGAGGGGGAAGATAGGAGGCTTGTTGAACTAGAGCAGAGGAAGAAGGAAGAATAAGCACTTGCTGCGGTTGCTGAAGAAAGGAGACTTGCTCTGGAAGAGCTAAAGCAGAAAGAGATGGATCTTAAAATCAAGATGCTAGAGATGGAGAACGAGAAGGTTGCTAAACAGCTGGAAAGAGAAGTCAAGGCGAGGGAAGCTAGCAAGGCCTATCTCGAAAAGTTCATGAAGCTGACAATGAACAAATTTGATGAGTATGACAAAGGGAAGAAGCCTGCTCCTGATTCTTAAATTTCTTATCTTAGCAAACCTTCTGTAACATTTCTTTTTGATCTTTTCTAGTTTCATTGTACTTGTAACGATCACTCATATGAATGAAATTGGATCAGACTTAGACAATTTCTCATTGTCCACTTCTGATTTTTCGTGCGTGTCTTAGTTGATATACAATATCTGTATATTCAACAAAAATGCATGTGGATGCTGAGATTATTTGTCCTTGGATTGATTGTGAATGCTTGCTGATTTAATTGGGTGCTAGACTTCAAAGCATATTCCTTGCAGCATTTACTTATGTTTTTAATCGAAAAATATTTCCCAGCACTTGTTGAGGGGGAATTTTATTAAAATCAATTCGGCTAGATATAAGTTGGATAAACTCTGAGTTAGATTGCTAGAATAGCTCTGTTACTTAGAAATTTTTGTAAACTCAGATATTTTTCCTCTTAGATTCAGCAAGTGATAGTAAGCTTTGATCGCACCAAAAAGGGGGAAATTGTTGGGAATTATTCGCGAATTCCTCCCTTAGATCAAAATTGTAAAAGGTTTTGTTGAATCAAAGCCTTAGTAGATTGGTCGATCATTGTTGAATTTTAGCATAGTCTAGCAACTCTTATGTAATGTCCTGTTTAGGAAAAATATCGAGTTGTAAAAGATTTGGAAGTGCTTGAGAAGATTGTTGAAGGATTCAGCAAATGGAATGAAGAATATCAATTCAAGCAACTTCGGGATGGTAGAAGAGTTCTGAATAGATGGTAGCTGCTAGAGACATCAGCAGACGAGAATGACTGCTAGAGATGGTAGTGGTCAAGAGCTAAGAAGATTGATTGCTAAGGCGTTAGCAATCATATGCTAAGGAAGAGACTGCTAGGAGTCTTACTCAGTAGTCAGAAGCAAGAGTAGCAGAATGCTAAAGGAGATAGCATTCGCTAGCATACAAGCAGATTGCCAAGTAATAGCAATCAGCAGTCAAGACTTAAATGCTGAAATACGAATCTGCCGAAGGAGTTAGCAGATCAGAGAGCAGATTGCTAGAAGAGCGGCAATCAAAAGACTTAGCAGATCGTTCTAGCATTCTCCAAGAATGCTAAGCAAAGAAGATATCTAGCAACGATCGCTAATACTACCGTTCTGACAAAAGTACAAGCAAAGGACAAAAGCTTTCCCGAAGTAGGTCGGAAAGTACTGCACGACGCCGGAAAGGACGGATAAAGTTGAACTCTTTTTGGACGAAGAAGTCGTTGTGTCTAATGGGTATACAGATTCAAAGTCTGAATCTCCAGGTATAAAAGACGAAGTCCAAACAGAGAGACGACGACTATGACTACTGCTTTTACAAACTTTCAAACTACATTCGCTAAGGCAATTATTGAGAATCCTTTGACAGGAGAAAAGTGAGACAGTAGTCAGTTGAGAGCACGAGACTTAAAGCATTCAAAGCTCTCAACAACCGTAGTATCCCCCACTTGAAGATCTGACACTACATTGAAGAGATTCCTTCACTTAGTTTAAGAATCCAATCATTGGGATCCCTTCCATCCTAGGAAGCATCCAGCAGTCACATCTCTGAAAAGAGATTGACTCCGACGGGCTATTGTCAAAACCAGACAAGTTCGGAGAGAACTATAAAACCTCCATTACAGCGAAGACAAGTTTTACGTAGGTGCACCCTTAACTTGTTCGGAGCTGCTGACTAGAAGATTGAAGCATCGGAGGATAGCTTTGTAGTGGCTAGGTCGAAGGTTCACTACCTGCTACAAGAGTTCGGTGAATCCTTGTACTTCAATATCTTTTTAGTGAATTCTCAGCAATACGGTTGAGGAGTGGGCGTAGATCTATTAGATCGAACCACTATAAATCTTGAGTGTTTATTACTGTTTTATTACTTATTGTTTGTGTGTTGTGATTTGAAACCTAGCAACGATAGTTGCTAGAGCATATACCTGTAAGAAGCCCTAATTTCTACCTTGAGCTAAACATTTCAACAAGAACTTAAGTGCAAGATATACTTAATCTTCCTCTGGATTTGTGTGTGTTGGTTGTTTCCTATATATTCACCACAACAACTCTGATCTGGAACCAACAACAGTGCCTTTCTACCTACTTCGGGAAGGCTATTTGTCCTTGGGTGTACCTTCTGTCAGAACGGTAGTATTAGCAAGTATTTGCTGAGTATCTCCTTCTTAGCATTCTCTCGGAGAATGCTGGGAGCACTCTGCTAAGTACTTCGACTTTTGACTGTTGAACTCTTCTAGCAATTTGCTTTGTATACAATTGCTGACTCCTCAGCAATTGTGCCTTCAGCACTTGGGTCGATTCCTTATTGCTATTACTTTTAGCAATCTTCTGAGTGGATAGTGAATGCTGACTCCTTCAGCATTCTGCTATCGCTTTTCTTCCGACTGCTGAGTAAATACTTCTAGCAATCATTTCCTTCAGCATATGACTACTAACGCCTTAGCAGTCATTCTTCTAGCACTTGTCTGCTATCTCCTTAGCAGTCATTTATGTCTGCTGACTTCTCTAGCAATCGGCTTGACTGCAGAGAACGTTCCTAGTATCCAGAATTTCTGAAGTCTTCGTTTCAATTGTTGAATCCTCAACAATCTTCCGCAAGCACTTCTAATCTATTACAACTCAAAATATTTCCTAAACAGGACATTACACAAGAGTTGCTAGACTATCTAGATTTCAGCAATGATCGACCAAACTAACTAAGGCTTTAATTCAACAAAACCTTTACAATTTGATCCTCATAGGGAGATTTACAACATAAATCAAGGAATATTTTCCTAACATGACCTTTGAATTATGCATAAAATAGTCATTACCTTTTTTAAGCAGTTTTCCAAATTTAGCGTGCTCGATTTGTCTTGAGGTGGAATTATGATTTTTTTACCTCTATTTAATGTTGTGATGTGAAAAAAATGAATTCTTTATGGCTGCTTGCATAGGTGATCAAACATATTTTGATTAGCGTGAGCTAAGACTGTTTGATATCATGAGATTGAGGCAAATGGAGATTCATGCGTTCGGTAGGAAGCAAGAGCACAACGAATCACAGTCGGCTCTTATTAATCTAGCTTGGTCTCGAGATTCACATGTTTGATATGCTCGTAAGCCATCTCCGTCAATACGTAGTCCTTATAGCCGCATGGTACCATGCCCTCCCTCACCTTGTCTCCATTTCATCGGACCTGAACATATGGATGCACAGAATCATCTGAGGGAAATAACCACTGGCCCCTCCCAATGTAGACCTTCATCATTGTTCTACTGGATGCAGGTGCGCATTGCTTAATTTAGGCTTTTTCGCTTGGTTTTGGGATGCGATAAAATGTTCTGCATAGCAGCTTGTCCCAAGATATATAAAAAATTTTGAGCTATGAATAATTGAATATACGTACATTGATCCTGGTAGATAATTTAGCTATGTTTTATTCGCTTTTTATGCTAAGAAAGAGATTTTGCATGAGTACTCATGTTATAGAAATGGCCCCAACAAAATGAGGTCCCTGAAAGGAAATTCCAACTCTGCAGGAAATGACAAGTGCGCCGAACCTGTATCTCATGAAGTCCCATGCGAGAGTATTTGAAATTAGCCCATGTAGCAAACTTTTTTTTTCCTCTCTCTTTTTAATCTTGAAATATTTTTTTAGACTAATGATGAAAGATCGTTTGTTGTACTTATTATCGACAAGGGTCCCACCCAAACTATAGGTCAATTTATGCCAACAAATTAGTTGAGTTGAGTTAAACACTTGAACTAATTCAACTCCGATATGAGTGGCAAAATGTTTAAATATATTTTAAATTTATGTAATTTTTTTAAAAATTTAATTTAAACTATATGAATGCTTATATAAATACCTAAATTATTTAAAATTATTTAAATATAGAATCGACTATTTTTTCGATTAATGGAAAGCTCATTATATTGCTGAAAATTCATGTCAACAAATTAATGCTACGTGTATATTCTAAACACAGTTTTTAATAAAAATTAATAATTAAAACTAAGTAAAACATGATTTTATAATTAAAGTAATATGTTGATTTAAATTATTATAAAATTGTGTTTTATTAATCATAATTATTATTTTTATTAAAAATTGTGTTTGAATTACATTGCGACATTTAGATGTGGTATTAATTTATTAACTTGTACTTTTGATAATATAGTAAGTTTTTTGTTGATTAGAAAAAACAGTTTATATCCTATATTTTTATAATTTTAAATAATTTGGATAATAGAATTGAACATTTTGTTTAAAATATACCCATTAACACGAATGTCTTTAGAAAATTGTTGATGAGGTTGACGGATTTAGCAAGACGATATGGTTTTATATCTTACATTCTTGGTGAGAAAAACCATTGAAGGAGAGAGGGAAGAGTTTAGAATATTTCCCCTTGAATAATCAATTTTATTCAATGTATCCAAAGGAGTACAAGCAAGACATTGGAAAAGTGACGACGCGAAGCTTGTTCAAATACAATTCGAATAATAGATGAGCAAGAGTCTATGTGTGAATATATATGTTTGCAATTTTAAGATGGGAAGCCACATATTCAATGAGAATCTTGTCTGGTTGCACCAACTCACAAACGAAATGATATAGTCGATGTCAATATGGTTTGCGTACTTGTGAGCAATTAGATTTTGACGGAGGTATACATAGCACTATTATTATCGCAGTATGATCAAAGAGGCTCGACTAAGGAGATGCAAAGCTCATAAAGGAGAGATGTGTAGGAACTGAGTCTACAATAGACGATATGAATCGCCATTTATTTCTTAACCCCAGATTCGATTTATGGAAATCAAAATAAATGCTATGACAAACAGTAAATGCCCTATGCATGCTCCTATTTAATTTAATGTGTAGATTCAAAGGAATGCCACAACTCCTGCGGATTGAATAATGGCGGTAGATGTTAATAGTGTTCCTAAAGATCTGATCTTCTGAAATATTACATTGCTCGATCCAGAAATCTGGCGAGGTAGCCACCCACTCTCTCACTCTCTCTAGGGTTTCAGATTTGAAACTTCAAACTTATATGGAAAGTGATAGAACTGATCTATTTATAGATCTGTAGAATGGACTATTCGGGTTTAATAAACCCTAATGGGCTCAGAGCATTATTAGACCAGACTAGTGATCAAATGCAAATAATAAACCAGGCCTCCTCTTAATAAATTTCATGTTCAACCCAAAACAAAATTAATTAATAAACATTAATTCATGCCACCAGAGAATTAAAGTTGACCTACCCTTTTATTACCACGTTATTAGGAACGGGTTGCATTGATTCGGTTAGTCTCCATATTTAAGGTTTCAATCATTAATTAATTAATTTAGCATATGACAATTAGTTTTACTTAATTAATCTCTTATTATTCCTGAGTAATACCACTCAACTCTTATCGCTTAAGCTTAAATCAAAGACTCAACCTGCAGAACTTAGCATAACGAATCTCGTGAGCTTCCCATGGAATCTCATCACCCAAGATGCAGATATATGAGTACATGTAAGACTCTCCACCATAGCAAGTCAAAGTGACAATCAACCCATGTGTGCCCCTCAACTTTCAATAGACTTTAGATCTGACCAAGTTTCTGAGATCTTTACTCATTCATATGTCAAGTAGAATGGTTCATCTCACTGTTGATCCTATCAATACATTGAGATGTACCAGTCACACAAAATAGTCAAGATAAACCATTTATGGACTTGTGTGCTGCAACTTAAACCGACATACGAACCAGAAATTATCTCAACTGTGATAGTTGTTTGTATCTCGCAAGGTCGAACGATCTATACGATCTTCTGTGATCTCTTACACACCGTATGATCTCCCTATCAATGAGATAATTTGATGTGTTTGTTAGCATCGTATGATTGTTAATTCAGACATGAGTTATTTATTGCAAGTCATTAATGATTACCAATATACTCCCTCCGTCCCACGAAATTAGTCCCATTTGCCTTTTTTGTCCGTCCCATCTAATTGTCCCATTTCCTAAAATGGCAAATTTTTTTACACTCATCAATAAAATATTAATTCCACTACACTCACTAACATTGGTTATCGTGCCAAAACCAAATGGGACTAATTACATGGGACGGAGGGAGTATCAAACATAATGTATCCCAATATACCAATCATAATGTTTTTATGTATACAATTCCAACAATCTCTCACTTATACTAAAATCATTATACCATTACTTTCCACAGTATAACATGTGTCTATTCTAATCTAGCTATTACATTTGGTCACCAGGTGGCCGGCATATACCTCAGCCATTGGCTACGAACATGAACCTCGTATGCCTTCTGAGGTAAGCCCTTTGTAAATGGATCAGCTAGATTATCCTTAATGTTTATCTTCTCTATTAGTACATCGCCCCTCGCTACGATTTCTTGTATGATGTGGTACTTTCTCTCTATGTGTTTTAACGCCTTGTGAGTTCTTGGTTCCTTAGAGTTTGCTACTGCATGAGCATTATCACAATATATAGTGATAGTCTTGGGCAAACTCAGAACAATATCTAACTCTTGGAGGTAGTTCCGGAGACATACTACTTCCTTAGAAGCTTCCGAAGCTGCCACATACTCAGCTTTCATTGTGGAGTCCGCGATACATTTCTGTTTCCCAGTCCTCCATGATACAACTCCACCTCCCAAGGCAAACACATAGCCCGAGGCTGATCTCTTCTCATCCTGACCCGCTTGGAAATCCGAATTAGTATAACCCAAAGGGCACAAATTCTCACACTAATAAACGACATAGTAATCTCGAGTTCTTTTTAGATACTTGAGAATATGCTTAACAGCAATCCAGTGCTTCCGTCCAGGGTTAGACTGATATTTGGCCACGTACCATGTCCACGACATAACAGATATTTGGCCTCGTAAATAGTATCGCACACATGAGACTTCCCACTGCCGAAGCATATGGTTCTTTAACCATCTCATCCTTCTCCTCTTCTATTGCAGGGCATTGTGCCTTAGATAGAGGAACACCATGTCTGAAAGGTAGCAACCCTTTCTTGGCATTTTACATGCTAAAACGAGCAATCACGGTATCAATATAAGCGGCCTATGACAAGTTTAACGTCCTCTTCTTGCGATCACGCAAGACTTTAATCCCAAGGATGTATCCAGCGTCTCCTAGGACCTTCATTTGAAACTGTTCGTATAACCATCTCTTTATGTCTAACAACAACTTATCGTAGCCGAGTAGAAGAATGTCACCTACATAAAGTGCAAGGAATACTACGCTTCCACTAACGCATAATCGGTACACACAACTTTCGGTTTTGCACAGTAAAATCTATAGGATTTAATCACATCATTGAAATATTTGTTCCATGACCGTGAAGCTTGTTAAAGTCCATACAAGGACTTCTTTAACTTCCAAACAAGATGCTCTTCACCATCCTTTACATAATCCTTTGGCTGTTTCATATAGATGTCATGACTTTCCTCAAGGTACCCATTTATAAATACGATTTTGACATCCATCTGATAGATCTCTAGGTCCATATGTGCTGCTATGGATAGAAGAATTCGAATGGACTTGAGCATGGCTACCGGTTAGAAGGTTTTGTCATAGACAATGCCCTCCTTTTGACTATAACCCTTCGCCACCAACCTGGCTTTAACGATCATTATTTCTCCTTTTGAACCTTTCTTCCATTTGTATACCCATTTGCAACCTATGGCCCGAAAGTTATCTGGTAGCGCAGACTTTTAGTATACATCCATAGTAGTAATTGATTCAATTTCTGAATCCATGCCTTTATGCCATTTTTCTGCATCTTTGTCATTTACTGTCCATGGGTCGGTATCATTCAGTTTGTCTTCTGGGATCAAGTCCGAAGACTCTCCCCCGAACATATACCGCACGGGTAGGTGAGGTACCCTCCCACTACGACAGAGCATTGGTAGTGCATCAGCAGTTAGTGCAGTTACTTGTGGCTCAAAGTCTTGCACTAGCAGCCGTGCAGCTGGTTCTATACCTCCACAGGTACACTCAATCTGCCACGGGGTTTTCCCAATGGAAGCACGTCATCTTCTCCAATTTCTTGGAAAATAGTGTCCCTTTTGGATTTGTGGTTTTTCACAAACTCGTCCTCCAAGATCTTGCATTGGTGCTAACAACGATCTTCTGATCCTTAGGACAGTAGAAATAACCACCTTTCGTTTGTCTAGGATATCCCACGAACAACATTAGTTTGGACCTACCTTCTAACTTATTAGGTTCCTTTGACAAAACATATGTCAGACAACCCTACAAATGTATCTTTGACACATTGGGCTTTCGCCCATGCCAGAGTTCTGAGGGTGTCTTAGGAACAAACTTAGAAGGTACACTGTTGTTAATAATGTGTTGCCCCAAAATGAAATAGACAAGTTCGCATAACTTATCATAGACCTAACCATTTCAAGAAGAGTCCTATTTCTTCTTTCCGCCACACCATTCTGCTAAGAAGTGCCCGGTGCGGTCCATTAGGATATAATCCCATGCTCTGACAAAAACTGCAAGAACTCGTCACTGAGATACTCGCCACCACGATCAAATCGTAATCACTTAATGGTCTTGTTTAACTTCTTCTCTACTTCAGCCTTGAATTCCTTGAATTTCTCAAAGCATTCAGACTTATAGTGAAGTAAGTAAACATACCCATATCTCGAGTAATTGTCAATGAAAGTGACGAAATACTTAAATCCACGACGAGCTTGCGTAGACATCGGTCCACATAAGTCAGTGTGGATCAATTCCAACACATCACTGGCTCGAGACTAACTTGCCTTGAAAGGTCTGGTTATCAACTTTCCCTCTATATAGGATTCACAAACTCGATGTGGAACTACTTGGATAGAATCCAATGTTCCATCATCCATAAGTCTCTTCATATGCCATAAATATGTAAGATCCTCATCAGATGATGTATACTTCCTCTTCTTATGATTAAATGAGTTATATGCAGCATTCATGGAAGATTCATGCAAACAAGTTATGATATGAAGAGAGTCTTTCTGTATCCTACAACAAATAACACCGTTATTACCATTGATAGAAACATGACTATCAAAAATAACTGAAGATCCATCATTTATTAAATGGAAACAGAAATAAGGTTCCGCCAAAAATCCGGCACATGAAAAATGTCTCTTAAAATCAAAACATTGTCTTCAAAGCATAATGTAACATCTCTAACTGCTGCTGCAGACACACGAGCAACATTACCCATGGATATCGTCACCTCGTCATCATTCAGCTACCTTGTCGGCTTGAACCCCTTCAAAGTGTAACAAACATGATCAGTAGCTCCAGTATCCACTACCCACGAATGGGTAGAAACAGATGCTAAACATGTTTCCATTACAAATGATAATGACGTACCTTTGGTAAGACAATCCTTTTTCCAGTGACCAGTTTTGCCACAACTGAAACACTTGCCCTTTTTTCCCAGTATCACAGTCTTCTTTTTACCATAACTTTTGCTTCTAGAGTCTATTTTCTTGAATTTCTTTCCTATAATCCCTTTAAGCTTAGCACCTTTTGATGAAGTAAGATGACTACCGGAAACCAACACTGCCTTTTCAGGTTGCATGGCTGATTCAGCTGCCATGAGGTCACTAAGTAACTTATTAAGAGTGTACTCCTTTTTACGCATGACAGCATTCAGTTTGAAGTTCTCAAAAGACTTCGAAAGTGAGTTGAGTATGAAATCGACCTGGGCTTCCTCGTCAATACCTCCTCTATGCAACGTCAGTTCATCCATGAGATGAATCTTAGACACAAAGTGCTCCCTCACTGAGCTACCATCACACAATTTACAACTCACAATTTTCCTCATGAGTTTAAATCTGACAGCTCTATCCGATTTCCAAAAAGTAACTATGAGACTATCCATAATCTCAGATGTTTTGTCAGAGTGCTGATGTTGTTGCTGGAGCACCTTAGACATAGTGGTCATCATGTATCACTTGACTACATTATTAGACTTGACCCACTTATCACAGAGGTTCCGCTCCTCATCAGGTGACTCAGCAGTGGGGACAGCTGGACACAGAGTGTTAACAATATATTGATGTTCCTCTGCAACTAGGATATAATCAAAGTTGGTCTTCCATTCCAGGAAATTCGGACCAGTTAATTGATTTTATGTCAAGATATTGATGATATTATTCATAGACATATCTGAAAATAATAACTGATTTAAGTAAGAACATACATGCACAATATTGAAACAAATATGCATTGTAACCTTTTGATAAACCAATACAGTTGTTTCCCCCAATTGCCAAGGTGCATCTACTGCAAGATCCTTTCGAAGATGTTTACAGTAGACCACCTAACCAGACTGCTCTTTGAAGACGTTTACAGTAGACATTTACAGATAACCGTACTTAATAAAAAATGAGCAAGTGGTCAAGTAAAAAATTATCGAACACAAGGAACTCTATTCACCCGCAAGTTCAACTACTAGGTACTACTAAGATCCTAAATATCCAAGTATGATGTAAACTTTGAGAGTTGATTATCTAAACTATGAATTAAAATACAATCTAAACAAGTAAGCAATCACCTCGAACACAACAATATTTCAAATGAAATATACTTGCAACAATGGCAACAAACAATCACAACATTATCCACTGCACAACACAAGCAACACAACAATGAGGATTCATCAATTAATGAGAACGAAGGATTAGGATAGATCATGCAATAGACCTTAGAATTGACTACTAAACCTCTTCAAACCAATTTTAATCCTAATGGTATTGATAAATTCACCATACCTTAGTCTATCCCCTTTACTACTAGTGAATAGACCGTAGATTACCTAGGTCAATCAAACTCTACATCATCTTAACCTAGCAAACTCCCAATAGCCTTTGAATTATCAACCTATAAGTCGTTTTCTTCTCATTGGTGTGAACCTTAGCCTATATATGTGACATGTACTCTAAATACGGGCCTGCGTATTGACCACGACCCTAAATGACCATTGATCAAACACTTGGCTATTGACCTACAATCTTTGAATGAGAATAAGCTCTAGATCACAACAAACACACATCAAGAGGTAAGAGAAAAGGTTCAAAACACCAATTCATCAATCAATCACAAATTTCCAATCCTTATCCTATACAAGTTTTGATGGGTTTTGTATACAAAAAGCATTTATTACAATGAGTATACAACGATTTATTTCTCCTATCTGTCAAACAAACTTACATGTATGTAACAATAGTATCCTCTTGTCTCACCGATAAGGACGATCATACGGCGTGTAGTAGATCGCAGAAGATAGCATGATCACTTGACCTAGTGAGACATAAACCTGATCACAGCCGAGACAGCGTATGAGGATACGTTTGTCCGGATGGCTACGACATTGTCGGAATAAGTAGTCTGTCTTGGTTACTTGACATGCTGGTACGCAAGGGTGGCGTATTGATGGACTGCAGTGAGATGTGTTCGACTGTTTGACATCAGCGAATACAAGATCTCATTATTGATTGAGTCCAAACCCTAACAAAGGTTCAGGGGTTTGCACAAGTTGACTGTTGCTTTGACTTGCCATAGTGGAGAGCCTAAGTAATGTGCTCGTATATCCGTATCTTGGGTAACAACAGTTCGTGTAGTACTGCCTGAGACTGGGTTTAGGTAACCATATCCGAGTAATAGGATGGGGACATTCCCTGAGGAGCTCAATGAAATTCATCATGCCAAAGTCCTGCAGGCTGATTAAGTTCAAGCACGAGTGATAAGGCTTGAGTGGTACTACTCAGGAATAATAAGATATTAATAAATTATAAATAGAGCTTGTCAGAAGGTCCGATTAATTAATGAATGTCCGGTAACCTTAAATATGGGGATTCTCAATTAAATGCAGCACCTTCTCATAATGTGGTAATAAAGGGGTAGGTCAGTATTAATTCTGTGGTGAAAAAGAATTAATATTAATTAATTAATTGTGTCCTGGGTTATGGACATGGGAATTAATTAATTTATAGGCCCACTTTATTATTTACATTAGGTCCCAGGACTGGCCCAATTATATATGCTGAATTGAGCCCAGCAACCCATTAGGGTTAAAACCCTAGGTCTATAAATAGACATCTCTCTCTCAGAAACCCTAGCCACTTTGAATACAATTCAAATCAGTTGAAACCCTAGGGCAGAGAGAGAGGGGGCGACGACTTCTGTGCAACAGGGAGGAGAATTTTGATTCTGGCCTTGCAAAACTATAGATCTGTGGAATCCTCACCAGTAGCAGATCTGAACAGCATTGGATACAGCCCTGAAGATCTGATCTGGAGAACATAATTCTTTCTTTTCGATTAAATCTAGAAATTAGATTTCTAATTTCTGTTTCCGCAGATTTAATCAAATCGCGTGGTTGAATTAAAGTTGGATATTCAAACGTGAAAGATCGGATTAGACTCTACGGAATAACGGTAATTCTTCTTATCCACACATTAAATTCATAGGAGCATGCTAGGGTTTTGTGAATTGGTATTTTGAACAATAAACCATAAATTGATCCGGCTTATTTGGATTTTGTGATTCTGTTCACGGATAAATCCCTACAATTGGTATCAGAGCCAGGTTTCTGATTTATGGTTCTGTTGTTCATAATAGATTCATTAATGCATGTATGAATTTTATTTTGTCGCGGTGGTTTGCGATTTTGTGGCGGTGCAATCCTGTGTAAACCCTAGGTTCGCATTAGGGTTTGGGGCCAATCATCAAATCACAAAACCCTAAATCCCAAAAGATTTGGTGGTTGAAGATTTGGAGGCCCTGGAAGATTTGATGAAGATTTGAAAAAGATTTGGATTTATCCAAATAAATTCAAACTTCAAATTGTAATAGATAGGATTTTATTTCCTGTTTTGTGGGGCCACGAAGAATTTTTGTTTGCCTTAATTGTCCTAATATGATATATGATTTATTATGTGCGCATTTAAGCATGTGTAGATAATAGGAAAATCATGATTTACTGCTTTTATTATTTACAGCTTTCCAATCATGCTTATGTGATTAATTTCTTGTTGGATTATATTTTGGGAATTTTTGGGCTTGTTTAATTACATGCAAAAATTTGGAAAATATAATGACAAAGAAATTATATGTGCGCATATAAGAAACCTTTTTGGAAGAAAAATACTAAGCGGATTTTTTAATTAAAATCAATAGACCACCACAAAGCAGTCCTAGGATGTAAGTGTATCTCTTGCTCTAGTAAACGTCTACAAGTGTAGCTTGCTAGTTCTTGGAGGTGCATGGGTACTGTTGTTGGGATTTCTAGACAAACAATTTAAATCATGTGAATAGTGGGAGGATTTTGCGTAAACGTCTACGAGTGTAGCTTGCGTAGATCTCTTTCATAAGTATTCTAGGATTGATTTAAATTATAGATAACAAAAGCTTTAAGGGTTGTGCAGTATGGTTACGTGTCATGCTAAGCTGTCTCTTTTGGCCAGAGTTAAATTTTTGGTTAATCGCTTAGAAGCATCTTATGATATAATGCAGTTGCTGCTTCCCTGTCCTTTAGAGATGGCTTGGTCTAAGGTTTTCTCTAATTATTAATTTCTAGTGTCAAAAGGTTTCTAAAATGGTAGTGAAATTAAAGAATTGGGGCTTAAAACCCGCAGTTCTGGTTGAGGGTGACATCGTAAATGTCTACGAGTGTAGCTTGCGGTGGGAACTCTTGGGCAATTAGTGGAAAACATGTGTATTTGATTTATGAAAAGGTTTTCAATGCATTTATTTTCGAAGTTCTGCATGTATGTTCTTATTTAAGATTCTTTATTGTTTCAGATATGTCTATGTCTACTGTTGATCATATTCTTGCTCTCAATCTGTTAACTGGTCCAAACTTTTCTGAGTGGAGATACTGCATTGAGTATATCCTCCTGACTAAGCAACACATGTTTGTTCTTACTATGATGCCACTTGTCCCACGTTACCATAGTCTCTAGACGTGAGAAGGAGTTCTATGACAGATGGGTGGGATCTGAAGATTTTAGTTACAATTTAATCTCGGATAACCTGTCTAGAGAACTGAAGCTCAAGTACATGGGCTATTGTAGCTCTATTACGATTTGGATGGACTTAGTGGCAACGTATGGTGAAGTGGAACGAACTATTAGCTATGATCTCGTGAAAGACCTTGTCTGTAAGAGAATGGTTGATGGTAGTTCGGTGACATTGCATGTGATAATGATGGATAACACCATGAATCGGTTCACACGTAGAGGTGGATGTATCAGTGATCGAGCTAAGATCGATATAATCATTAACTCTTTACCACTTTCATTCTATGACTTTAAGAAGGATGTAGCTAAGAGAAGTGAGTACTCTTTCAAAGAGTTGCTTAGTGATCTTTTAGCAGGACAGTCTTTCGTACCTTCATGGGATTCTGAGTTATCAGATCTTGAGCACAGCTTGAGCATATTGAAAGATATGGTTCATACTGTGTGCAAGAATATGATTGATCGCAGAACACGTGAGAGGAGGTCAAATGAGATGAAGAGGGTTGGTGTCACTTCAAGTAAGAATGCATGCGGAAGCAAGGGACAAGGTACGTCATTTGCATTTGTAACGGAAACATGTTTAGCATCAGTTTCTACTCATCCGTACTGGAGCTACTGATCATGTTTGTTACATTTTGCAGGGGTTCACACCGAGGAGGGTGTTGAAGAATGACGAGGTTACCATCTCGATGGGGAATGCAGCACAAGAGAGTGCAGCTGCCATTGGAGATTTCACCTTGTACTTTGATGATTCTGTTTTAACTTTGAGAGATGTTTTATATGTGCCGGATTTTTGGCAGAACCTTATGCCAGTTTCCAAACTTTAAGTTGATGGATATTCAGTTATTTTTTATAGTGGTGTTTCTATCATTGGTAATAATGGTGTTATCTGTCGTGGGATGCTAAATAATTCTCTCTATGTTATTAACTGTAATCATAAGTCTTCTGCGAGTATTGCATGTAACTCATCCGTAATTGATAATCCTAGAAAGAGAAAACACACTTCTTCTAAAGTGGATCTTACATATCTCTGGCACTTGAGACTCGGTCAGCGACTTGCAAGTGACGGTACATTGGACTTAGTCCGGACTGTACCTTATCAAGTCTGTGAATCCTGCATCGAGGGCAAGATGTCAACTAGGCCTTTTAAGGCTAGTCAGTCTCGAGCAGAGGAAGTGTTGGAATTGATACATTTTGACTTATGTGGACCGATGTCCACGCAGGCTCGTGGAGGGTACGAGTACTTCGTCACTTTTATTGACGATTACTCAAGGTACGGGTACGTTTACCTGCTTCGCTACAAGTCTGAATTCTTTGAGAAATTCAAAGAATTCAAAGCTCAAGTAGAAAAGAAGACCGGGAAAACTATCAAGTCGCTGCAATCTGACCGCGGTGGCGAATACCTCGGTAACGAGTTCCTGCAGTATTTGTCAGACAATAGGATTACATCCCAGTGGCTTTCACCAGGTACTCCCCAGCAAAACGGTGTAGCTGAAAGAAGAAATAGGACTCTTCTCGAGATGGTAAGATCAATGATGAGTTATGCAAACTTACCAATTTCGTTTTGGGGCTACGCATTGGAAACAGTTGCTTACGTGTTAAATGTGGTGCTTTCTAAATCAGTTCCTAAGACGCCTTCTGAGCTCTTCCTTGGTCGCAAACCATGTTTGTGCAAGTTTAGAATATGGGGTTGTCCAGCACACATACTGTCGAAGGAACCTGATAAGTTAGAAAGCAGGTCAAAGGTAATGTTGTTTAAAGGGTATCCCGGACAAACGAAAGGTGGTTACTTTTACTGTCCTGAGAGTCAGAGAGTCGTTGTTAGCACCAACACCTAGATTCTTGGAGGACGAGTATGTAAGGAACCACAGGTCAAGGAGTGATAGCGTTCTTCAAGAAATTGAAAATGAGAATGCAATTCCAAGGGAAGGGGAACGTGCAAACGTGGGTGCACTTGTGAGAGGTTCAACACCACAGACACGTTCTTCAGTGCAAGGTGCAGAACCACAAGTTACTGCACCTACTGCTGACATGGCACCGATGCCTCGTCGTAGTGGGAGAGTTATTTTCCAGCCGGAATGGTACATGTTCGTGGGTGAGTCTTCGGACTTAAGCCCGGTAGACAGACATGAGGACTCATACCCACTGACTTACGAAGAGGCAGTGCAAGACAAGGATGTTGATAAATGGCGTGTCGCCATGGATTCCGAAATTGAATCCATAACTGCTATGGATGTGTACCAGAAAACAGAATTGCTGGATGGCTTTAGGGTAATAGGGTGCAAATGGGTATACAAGAGAAAGAAAGAAGCGGATGGAGAAATCACGGCTTTTAAAGCCAGGTTGGTGGCAAAGGTTTATAGTCAGAAAGAAAGTATTGACTATAACGAAACCTTTTCACCCGTAGCCATGCTCAAATCCATCCGGATACTCCTTACCATAGCTGCGCATATGGACCTCGAGATTTGGCAGATGGATGTCAAAACCACTTTCCTAAACGGTTACCTTAAAGAAGGTAGGGACATCTATATGCGGCAACCTGAGGGCTACGTGTGCAAAGGCGAAGAACATCTTGTCTGGAAGCTTAAGAAGTCCTTGTATGGACTTAAGCAAGCTTCAAGGGCGTGGAACTTATGTTTCAACGATATGATTAAATCCTATGGATTTGCACAGTTGGAAAATGAAAGTTGGGTTTACCGACTTTTTCTCAGTGGGAGCGTGGTTTTCCTTGCACCATACGTTGATGACATACTCCTATTTGGAAACAACGAGGGAGTGATGTCAGAAATCAAGTGTTGGTTATCCGAATAGCTCCAAATGAAGGATTTGGGAGAAGCTGACTATATCCTTGGGATTAAGGTCTTACGAGATCGTAAAAGAAGGATGTTGAGCTTATCCCAGGCATCCTATGTGGATACTGTGATAGCCCGGTTTAGCATGCAACTTGCCAAGAAAGGCTTGCTACCTTTCAGACATGGCGTTTGTCTTTCTAGTGGGCAGTGTCCTGAGACACAGCGAGAGAAAGATGAGATGAGCCTTGTACCATACGCTTCAGCGGTGGGTAGTATCATGTATGCGATGCTATGTACCAGGCCAGATATCTGTTATGTCATTGGCATGGTAGCAAGATATTAGTCTAACCCTGGACAGGCGCATTGGACTGCGGTAAAGCACATTCTCAAGTATTTGAAGAGAACTAGGAATTACTGCCTAGTTTATCAAAGTAGGGATTTGTGACCTATGGGTTATACAGACTCGGATTTCCAAGGGGACCAGGATGAGAAGAAATCGACCTCGGGATATGTGTTTACCTTGGGAGGTGGAGCTGTATCTTGGAGGATCTCAAAGCAGAAATGCATTGCTGACTCCACCATGGAGGCGGAATATGTCGCCGCCTCCGAAGCCTCGAAAGAGGGGGTACGGCTCAAGAACGACCTTTTGGAGTTGGGCGTGATTCCGAGTTTGCCGAGGAGCATCACAATTTATTGTGATAACTCTGGTGCAGTGGCGAACTCAAAGGAACTGCGGTCTCACAGGGCAAGCAAACACATAGAGAGAAAGTACCATATCATACGAGAGATCGTATCCAGGGGGCGATGTGCTGATCATGAAGATTGACACTAAGGACAACCTTGCTGATCCATTTACAAAGAGCTTGCCGCAGAAAGTTAACGAAAGACATATTCGTGAGCTGGATCTGAGGTGGAAGCCGACCACTGACAGTGGTTAACGAGATAGCAGGCTAGATAGACGCACTGTATATTCTGTAATAGCTTAGTTATGCTTTGAGTATAAGTGGGAGATTGATGGGTTTTGTATACAGAAAGCATTTATTACAATGAGTATACTGTAGGGATTTTCAGTTAACCGAATCACAAAAACCCCTGTGAACCGGATCGATTTATGGATATTGCATATAATCAAAATTCACAAAAACCTAGCATGCTCCTATGAATTTAATTCGATTCGTGGATTGAGAGATTACCGTAATCCCATAGAGTCTGATCCAGTCTTTCGCATTTGAATATCAAACTTTAATTCAACCACGCGATTTGATTAAATCTGCGGAAACAGAAATTAGAAATCAAATATCTAGATGAAATCGAAAAGAATAGAAAGAGAAAGAAAGAAAATCTTGTTCTCCAAATCAGATCTTCAGGGCTGTATCCCAAAGCTGTTCAGATCTGCTACTGGTGAGGACTCCACATATCTGTAGTTGTGCAAGGCCAGAATCGAAATTCTCCTCCCTCTACACAAAGTCGTCGCCCACCTCTCTCTCTCAACCTAGGGTTTCAACTGATTTGAATGTTATGAAGTGGCTAGGGTTTTGAGAGAGAGTGCTGTCTATTTATAGACCTAGGGTTTTAACACTAATGGGCTATTGGGCTCAATTCAGCATATTTAATTGGGCCAGTCCAGGGACCTAATGCAAATAATAAAGTGGGCCTATAAATTAATTAATTCCCATGTCCACAACCCAGGACACAATTAATTAATTAATATTAATTCATTTTCACCACAGAATTAATACTGACCTACCCCTTTATTACCACGTTATGGAACGGGCTGCATTAATTGAGAATCCCCATATTTAAGGTTACCGGACATTCATTAATTAATCGGAGCTTCTGACAAGCTCTATCTACAATTTATTAATATCTTATTATTCCTGAGTAGTACCACTCAATCCTTATCACTCGTGCCTGAACTTAATCAGCCTGCAGGACTTTGGCACGATGAATGTCATTGAGCTCCTCAGGGAATGTCCCCATCCTATTACTCGGATATGGTTACCTAAACCCAATATCAAGCGGTACTACATGAACTGCTGTTACCCAAGATGCGGATATACGAGCACGTTACTCAGGCTCTCCACCATGGCAAGTCAAAGCAACAGTCAATCCGTGCAAACCCCTGAACCTTCGTTAGGGTTTGGACTCAATCAATAACGAGATCTTGCATTCGCTGATGTCAGACAGTCGAATACATCTCACTGCGGTCCATCAATATGCCACCCTTGCGTACCAGCATGTCAAGTAACCAAGACAGTCAATGCGTATTGATGGACTGCAGTGAGATGTGTTCGACTGTTTGATATCAGCGAATACAAGATCTCGTTCTTGATTGAGTCCAAACCCTAACGAAGGTTCAGGGGTTTGCACGGATTGACTATTGCTTTGACTTGCCATGGTGGAGAGCCTAAGTAATGTGCTCGTATATCCGCATCTTGGGTAACAGCAGTTTGTGTGCCTGAGACTGGGTTTAGGTAATTATATCCGAGTAATAGGATGGGTACATTCCCTGAGGAGCGCAATAACATTCATCGTGCCAAAGTCCTGTAGGCTGATTAAGTTCAGGCACGAGTGATAAGGATTGAGTGGTACTACTCAGGAATAAGAAGATATTAATTAATTGTAGATAGAGCTTGTCAAATGCTCTGATTAATTAATGAATGTCCGGTAACCTTAAATACGGGGATTCTCAATTAAATGCAGCCCGTTCTCATAACGTGATAATTGTAGGAACTGAGTCTACAATAGGCAACATGAATCGCCATTTATTATAACTCCGGATTCGATTTATGGATATCAAAATAAATATCATTACAAACAGTAAATGCCCAATGCATGCTCCTATTTAATTTAATTCGTAGATTCAAAGGAATACCTGAGACTCCAACGACTGATCTACAGATCTAGATCGATGATGGCAATGATGATGGTGTAGATCAAGATTTGGAATCGATCAAAACAATGGTGTTCCTACAGATCTGATCTTCTGATCTATTCCCTTGCTCGATCCGGAAATCTGGTGAGGATACGTTACCGGATCTACACCCGCCCACTTTCTCTGAATCTCTCTAGGGTTTCTGATTTGAAACTTCAAACTTATGTGGGAAAATGAGAGATTCATCTATTTATATAGATCTGAGATTGGGCTATTAAGGTTTAATAAACCCTAATGGGCTCTGAGCAGTGTTGGGCCAGACCAGGGATCAAATGCAAATAATAAAGTGGGCCTCCTATTAATTAATTCCATGTTCAACCCAGAACATAATTAATTAATAAACATTAATTCATGCCACCAGAGAATTAATGTTGGCCTACCCCTTTATTACCACGTTATTAGGAACGGGTTGCATTGACTTGGTTAATCCCCATATTTAAGGTTTCAGACATTCATTAATTAATTCAGCTTATGACAATTAGCTGTAATTAATTAATCTCTTATTATTCCTGAGTAGTACCACTAAACCCTTATCGCTTATGCTTGAATCAATGATTCAGCCTGCAGGACTTAGCATAACGAACCTCGTGAGCTTCCCAGGGAATGTCACCATCCTGATCGGATATGGTTATCTAAATCCAGCCTGAGGAAACCCCACACAAGCTGCCATCACCCAAGATGCAGATATACGAGTACATGTAAGACTCTCCACCATAGAAAGTCAAAGTGACAGTCAACCCATGTGTGCCCCTCAGCTTTCAATAGACTTTAGATCCGACCAAGTTACCGAGATCTTTACTCATTCATATGTCAAGTAGAATGGTTCATCTCACTGTTGATCCTATCAATACAATGAGATGTACCGGTCACACAAAGCAGTCAAGATAAACCACTTATGGACTTGTGTGCCGCAGCCTAAACCGACAGCCAAACTAGAAACTGTCTCAGCTGTGATAACTGTTTATATCTCGCTAGGTCGAACGATCTATACGATCTTCTGTGATCTATTACACATCGTATGATCTCTCTATCGACGAGATAACTGGATGTGTTTTTTCGCATCGTATGATTGTTAATTCAGATAGGAGTTGTTTATTGCAAGTCATTAATGATTACCAGTATATCAAACATAATGTTTCCTAATATACCAATCATAATGCTTTTATGTATACAATTCCAACAATCTCCCACTTATACTCAAAGCATTATACCATTACTTTTCAGAGTATAACATGTGTCTATTCTAATCTAGCTATTACATTTGGTCACCAGGTGGCCGACATCTACCTCAGCCCTAGGCTACGAACATGACCTTCGTATGCCTTCTGAGGTAAGCCCTTTGTAAATGGATCTGCTAGATTATCCTCAATGTTTATCTTATCTATTAGCACATCGCCCCTCGTTACGATTTCTCGTATGATGTGGTACTTCCTCTCTATGTGTTTAGACGCCTTGTGAGTTCTTGGTTCCTTAGAGTTTGCTACTGCACCAGCATTATCACAACATATCGTGATAGTCTTGGGCAAACTCAGAACAATATCTAACTCTTGGAGGTAGTTCCGGAGCCATATTGCTTCTATAGAAGCCTCTGAAGCTGCCACATACTCAGCTTCCATGGTGGAGTCCGCGATACGTTTCTGTCTCGCACTCCTCCATGATACAGCTCCACCTCCCAAGGTGAACACATAGTTCGAGGTCGATCTCTTCTCATCCTGATCTGCCTGGAAATCCAAATCCTTTCTTAGCATTTTGCATGCTTAAACGGGCAATCATAGTATCAGTATAAGCAACCTGAGACAAGCTTAACATCCTTTTCTTGCGATCACGCAAGACTTTAATCCCAAGGATGTATTCAGCGTCTCCTAGGTCCTTCATTTGAAACTGTTCGGATAACCATCTCTTTATGTCTGACAACACCTTCATATCGTTGCCGAATAGAAGAATGTCATCTACATAAAGTGCAAGGAATACCACGCTTCCGCTGACGTATAATCGGTACACACAACTTTTGGTTTCGCACTGTGAAAATCCATTGGATTTAATCACACCATCGAAACGTTTGATTCATGACCATGATGCTTGTTTAAGTCCATACAAGGACTTCCTTAGCTTCCAGACAAGATGCTCTTCACCATCCTTCACATAACCCTCTGGCTGCTGCATATAGATGTCACGACCTTCCTCAAGGTACCCGTTTAAAAATGCGGTTTTGACATCCATCTGCCAGATTTCTAGGTCCATGTGTGCTGCTATGGATAGAAGAATTCGAATGGATTTGAGCATGGCTACCGGTGAGAAGGTCTCGTCATAGTCAATGCCCTCCTTTTGACTATAACCCTTCGCCACCAACCTGGCTTTAAAAGCTGTTATCTCTCCTTTCGAACCTTTCTTCCGTTTGTATACCCATTTGCAACCTATGGCCCGAAAGCCATCTGGTAGCGCAGACTTCTGGTATACATCCATAGAGGTAATTGATTCAATTTTTGAATCCATGGCTTTATGCCATTTTTCAGCATCTTTGTCATTTACTACTTTGTCGTATGTCCATGGGTCGGTATCATCTAGTCCGTCTTCCGGGATCAAGTCCGAAGACTCTCCCACGAACATATACCGCTCGGGTTGGTGAGGTACGCTCCCACTACGACGGAGCACTGGTACTGCATCAGCAGTTGGTGCAGTTACTTGTGGATCAAATCCTTGCACTGGCGACCGTGCAATTGGTTCCATACCTTCAAGAAGTACACTCAATCTGCCACGGGGTTTTCCCAATGGAAGCGCATCATCGTCTCCAATTTCTTGGAGAATGATATCACTTTTGGATTTGTGGTTTTTCGCAAACTCGTCCTCCAAGAATCTTGCGTTGGTGCTAACAACGATCTTTTGATCCTCAGGACAGTAGAAATAACCACCTTTTGTTTGTCTGGGGTATCCCACAAACAACATTAGCTTGGACCTACCTTCTAACTTATCAGGTTCCTTCGACAAAACATATGCCGGACAGCCCCACACTCTTATCTTTGACACACTGGGCTTTCGCCCATGCCAGAGTTCCGAGGGTGTTTTAGGAACTGACTTAGAAGGTAACAGGTTCAGCAGATACGCCGCTGTTAGAAACGCGTGGCCCCAAAACGAAACAGGCAAGTTCGCATAACTCATCATAGATCTAACCATTTCAAGAAGAGTCCTATTTCTTCTTTCCGCCACACCATTCTGCAGAGGAGTGCCTGGTGCGGTCCATTGGGATGTAATCCCATGCTCTGATAAAAACTGCAAAAACTGCAAGAACTCGTCACTGAGATACTCACCACCACGATCAGATCGTAATGACTTAATGGTCTTGTTTAACTTCTTCTCTACTTCTGCCTTGAATTCTTTGAATTTCTCAAAGCATTCAGACTTATAGTGAAGTAAGTAAACATACCCGTATCTCAAGTAATCGTCAATAAAAGTGACGAAATACATAAATCCTCCACGAGCTTACGTGGACATAGATCCACATAAATCAGAGTGGATCAGTTCCAACACATCACTTGCTCGAGACTGACTTGCCTTAAAGGCCTGGTCGTCATCTTTCCCTCTATACAGGATTCACAAACTCGATGTGGAACTACCTGGATTGAATCCAACGTTCCATCATCCATGAGTCTCTTGATCCTCTTTAGATTGATGTGACCAAGTCTCAGATGCCATAGATATGTAAGATCCTCATCAGAAGATGAAAACTTTCTCTTCTTATGATTAAATGAGTTATATGCAGCATTCACGGAAGATTTATGCAAACAAGTTATGATATAAAGAGAGTCTTTCTGTATCCCACGACAGATAACTCCGTTATTGCCATTGATAGTAACATGACTATCAAAAATAACTGAAAATCCATCATTTATTAAACAGGAAACAGAAATAAGGTTTTGCCGAAAATCCAGCACATACAAAACATCTCTTAAAATCAAAACATTGTCTTGAAAGCATAATGTAAAATCTCCAACTGCTACTGCAGACACACGAGCAGCATTACCCATGGAGATCGTCACCTCGTCATCATTTATTTGCCTTGTCGGCCTGAATCCCTGCAAAGTGTAACAAACATGATCAGTAGCTCCAGTATCCACTACCCACGAATGGGTAGAAATAGATGCTAAACATGTTTCCGTTACAAGTGCTAATGATGTACCTTGTCCAACCCGCTTGGTCAGACAATCCTTCTTCCAGTGACCAGTTTTGCCACAATGGAAACACTTGTCCTTCTTCCCCGGTGTCACAGTCTTCTTTTTCCCAGAACTTTTGCTTCCAAAAGCTGTCTTCTTGAATTTCTTTCCAATCACCCCTTTAGCACCATTCGATGAAGCAGGGCGACTACCGGAAGAAACCAAGACTGCCTTTTTAGGTTGCATGACTGATTCAGCCGCCATGAGATCACTAAGTAACTCATTGAGAGTATACTCCTTTTTACTCATGACAACATTCAGCCTAAAGTTCTCAAAAGACTTCGGAAGTGAGTTGAGTATGATATCGACCTGGGCTTCCCCATCAATACCTCCTCCATGCAATGTCAGTTCATCTCTGAGATGAGTCATGGAAACAACGTGCTCCCTCACTGAGCTACCATCAGTCATTTTACAACTCACGATTTCCCTCATGAGTTTAAATCTAACAGCTCTATCCGATTCCCCATAAGTAACTGTGAGACTATCCATAATCTCAGCTGCTTTGTCATAGTGCTGATGTTGTTGCTGGAGCACCTTAGACATGGTGGTCATCATGTAGCACTTGACTACATTATTAGACTTGACCCACTTGTCACAGAGGTTCCGCTCCTCATCAGGTGACTCAGCAGTGGGGACAGCTGGACACGGAGTGTTAACAATATATTGATGTTCCTCTGCAACTAGGATATAATCAAAGTTGGTCTTCCATTCCAGGAAATTCGGACCAGTTAATTGATTTTGTGCCAAGATATTTATGAAATTATTCATAGACATATCTGAAAACAATAATTGATTAAAGTAAGTACATACATGCAGAACATTGAAACATATATGCATTGTAACCTTTTGATAAACCAATACAATTGTTTCCCCCAATTGCCTATGTGCATCTACTGCAAGCTCCTTTCGAAGACGTTTACAGCAGACCACCTAACCAGACTGCTCTTTTAAGTTCCAGTCTTTAATTTCAATCCATGCCAGGTATTCGCCGGAAAATGAAATTAATAATCGGAGATAAAACTAAGACCATGTTCAACCTATCTGATCAGGAACATCATTCATGAATTAGTACTCAGGCAACATCTAAGCATTTGACCACAATTCTAACTCCAGAAGTTAAAAGGACGATTTGTCATACGTACTAGACCCATGACACATGCCTCTTACAACCTTTGTTATCTCATTTAAAACAATCCTAGAGAACTTATGAACAAATAAAGTAAGCAGGCTACGGTCGTGTAGACGTCTACTCACTTCACTGTCCACTTCTCACATGTTTAAATGTTTTATTTAGAAATCTCATCTATTAGAACTTATGAACAAATAAAGCAAGCAGGCTAGGGTCGTGTAGACGTCTACTCACTTCAGTGTCCACTTCTAATAAGAGACCGCATTGTGGAGGTCTTGTTGATTTTAATTAAAAAATCTTGCTTAGTCTTTTTCTTTCAAAAGGTTCTTATGCGCACAGATTAATTTATGATCCATAAATTATGTCGCATCTAAAATTCCATCATATTTCCCAACATGATTCCAGAATTTATAGACATAATTTAATACATAAAATAAATCACATAAAGCATGCTTTGAACAGTAAATAATAAAGCATTAACATGCTTCCCTATTATCTACAACATGCTTTACAAATAAATAATAAAAGCAGTAGCATGCTTTCCTATTATTTACTAGTACGCACATAATAAATCACATCATACGAGAAAATAATTAAATAAACAAATAAAATTTCTCGTGGCCCCTTGATGCAATTACATGGAAAATTAAATCTATAGATTACAATGATTTAATTTAATACAGATCTTCAAATGGGCTCCCACTCTTTAACTTGAAATCTGCAATTTTGGGCTTGGAAAAATACAGCAGTTTGGGCCAGAAATAAGGGTTTCAGGCCCATTAGGTTGTAAAAACCCTAATTTCAGCAGAAACCCTAGTTTCAGCGAACCGGGCCGCCACCGGGCCGCCGAGCCCGTGCTCAGCCCGTGCCCAGAAACCTTAGCAGCAAACCCTAGCAGCAGCTAGGGTTACAGCCGCCACACTTGCTGCACCAAAAACCGCCGCCGCCACCTGCTTTTCAGCCACCGTCGCCGCTGCTACAGCCGCCGCCGCCGTCGACAACCTGCACCACAGACCTGCCGCCCACGTCAATTGCCAGACCCGCGCGACACCACCGGCTGGAGAGTCACCGCCGATTGCGGCTGCACACGCCTGCCCTGCTGTTGTCGCGATTCGCGACTTCTGCTGCAGTCGCAGGTCGCCGCACATTCTCCGGCCAGCAGCACCACTCGAACGCCATCTCCCACCACCGTGCACGCCTGGGCACGGCCTTGCTCGCCCACAGAGACCCGCGCCGGCCGGAGTCGGCGCCACTGCACACGCAAGGAGGAAGAGACGGGCTGCGGGCTGCTGCTACGAGGAGGACGACCGCCGTGCGCCATCGCGCGCGGCTGCTGCTGCAGAGAACCGCCGCGCGCCTCCTGCGCGCGGCCACTGCCTGGCAGGCCGATGGGCGCCGCCGTCGGCCACCGCCGCGCGCCGCCGGCGCACGGCTGCTGCTTGTCCCCAGTCATCGGAAAACAGTTGCTGCCTTGTTCTTGTTCTCTCTCTTTTTCTCCGGTTACAGATTGAACAAAAATATAAACAGATCTAGTATATTACATATTTTTCCTATCAATCTAATTGCAGATTATCTAGCGATTTAAAACCAAAAACAAAAAATAGAGAGGGGCCACGAGAACAAAAAAAAACATCCACGACAATTTAATTCATCCACGATAAATTAAATAACATGCATAAACTGTTTATCAAATTTATTTTTCGACAGAGCCATAAAATACGAACCTGGCTCTGATACCAATTGTAGGAACTAAGTCTACAATAGGCGACATGAATCGCCATTTATTATAACTCCGGATTCGATTTATGGATATCAAAATAAATATCATGACAAACAGTAAATGCCCTATGCATGCTCCTATTTAATTTAATTCGTAGATTCAAAGGAATACCTGAGACTCCAACGACTGATCTACAGATCTAGATCGATGATGGCAATGATGATGGTGTAGATCAGGATCTGGAATCGATCAAAACAATGGTGTTCCTACAGATCTGATCTTTTGATCTGTTCCCTTGCTCGATCAGGAAATCTGGTGAGGATACGCTACCGGATCTACAGCCGCCCACTCTCTCTGAATCTCTCTAGGGTTTCTGATTTCAAACTTCAAACTTATGTGGGAAAATGAGATATTCATCTATTTATATAGATCTGAGAATGGGCTATTAGGGTTTAATA
>JAPKLW010000584.1:243785-254202 GCA_026898455.1 Plectranthus barbatus | reverse complement strand
TGAGATGTACCGGTCACACAAAGCAGTCAAGATAAACCACTTATGGACTTGTGTGCCGCAGCCTAAACCGACAGCCAAACCAGAAACTGTCTCAGCTGTGATAACTGTTTATATCTCGCTAGGTCGAACGATCTATACGATCTTCTGTGATCTCTTACACACCGTATGATCTCCCTATCGACGAGATAACTGGATGTGTTAGTTCGCATCGTATGATTGTTAATTCAGATAGGAGTTGTTTATTGCAAGTCGTTAATGATTACCAGTATATCAAATATAATGTTTCCTAATATACCAATCATAATGCTTTTATGTATACAATTCCAACAGTAATAAAGGGGTAGGTCATTATTAATTATGTGGTGAAAAAGAATTAATATTAATTAATTAATTGTGTCCTGAGTTGTGGACATGGGAATTAATTAATTTATAGACCCACTTTATTATTTGCATTAGGTCCCAGGACTGACCTAATTATATATGCTGAATTGAGCCCAGCAGCCCATTAGGGTTAAAACCCTAGGTCAATAAATAGACATCTCTCTCTCAGAAACCCTAGCCACTTTGAATACAATTCAAGTCAGTTGAAACCCTAGGGCTGAGAGATAGGGGGCGACGGCTGCTGTGCAACAGGGAGGAGAATTTTGATTCTGGCTTTGCACAACTACAGATCTGTGGAATCCTCACGAGTAGCAGATCTGAACAGCATTGGGATACAACCCTGAAGATCTGATCTGGAGAACAAAATTCTTTCTTTTCTATTTTCTTTATTTTTGATTAAATCTAGAAATTAGATTTCTAATTTCTGTTTTCGCAGATTTAATCGAATCGCGTGGTTGAATTAAAGTTGGATATTCAAACGCGAAAGATCGGATCAGACTCTACGGAATAATGGTAATTCTTCTTATCCACGCATTAAATTCATAGGAGCATGCTAGGGTTTTGTGAATTGGTATTGTGAACAATAAACTATAAATTGATCCGGCTTATTTGGATTTTGTGATTCGGTTTACGGATAAATCCGTACAAGTTTAGCCTTCCATACCTTGCTTTAGATCAATTACAATAGCAAATGAAAATCAATCCATTACAAAGAATAGAAAAGTAGACTTGATTCCTCAAATTGTGTTAATCTTCAATCCTCTTTTCAAACTCTCCAATTGAATAGATCTAGATTTGAATCTTCTACAAAATGTGTAAAAGTGAGTTATGAGAGTTGGTTGTGAAGTGTAACCGCTAAAAGTCTGAAAAATTTCCTTTTCCCCCTTTTATACTTAGTTTCCGAACTCGCATTTCGCTCGAAAAGGTTGTTTACCCTTCATGGATTTCGCCCGAAATGAGCCTTTGTTTCAATTTTGCATTCACGGTCTGATTTCGGCCGAAATGGAGTTTTGTTCCAAATTTTGAATTTGCTCTATGTGTTCATTTAGGCCGAAAATGAGTGGTTTAGATCGAAATAAGGCTCTGTCCCTATTTTTTATTCGAGCATCATGATTTCGGCCGAAATCATCTTGATTTCAGCCGAAATGAGTCTCTGTCTCTCTTCCAGCCTTCAACGCTCCATTTGGGTCAAAATTGAATCCTCTCAAACCTTCATTTCGGTAAAAATCACTCCAAACATGGCTCAAACTTGAACTTTTGTGCTTAATTCAATCCCTACACAAGTCAAACACTAACGTACCAAAAATGACATCAAATCTAACTAAAATATATGATATGTGGGTGAAATGCAAGTGAAATATCCTAAATGTAACATTTAAGCACACGAAATGCATATATTTCACATGCATATCAAAGTGCATCAACTTATATACTTTTTGGTTGTGAAATGCAAGTGAACAAAATGCATATATTTTACAGACATATCAAAGTGCATCAAATCATTTACTTATTGGTTGTGTATCATCATTTCCACTCATAATCTGGGACTCTCATTAGCCTTTGTCCAATCTTTGGTTAATATTTGAGCTTCGAACTTTTGGTTAATATTAGCCTTTGTCCAAAACATATCTTTCAATGATAAATTCTTGCTCCACTACAATTGTCGATGCTAGAACGGTAAAAACTCCTTTGCTGTGACAATAAATTGAATAGTATTGTTGCCTTCCCTACCATCACGTTAATATATCCACTATAATTTTGTCATCTTTCAAAAAATCACCAACATACCTTTTCAAGAAATATATGTCTAGTTTCCTACTATGTTGAAAACTTACTGTGTCTAAAATATTTATGAGTCATAACATTTTGTGCTTTTGCTAATGAAATTAGAACTACTGACTTGAGGTTGAGGAAGAACAAAAAAATGGATTTTAATTTTATATAGTTAGATCATGGTTTGTATGAAAAAAATAACATAAATGACTTCAATTCTATCATGTATTAAATTACAATTATTTAGAATAAAAATAATATTGTCCCAATTTATTATTCTCAAATGAAAATGGCACAAAAACCAATATATGTGAATATAGTTAAATTAATAAATTATTGATAAGTATAAAAAAATTATCTTTTTAAGAAATAAGATTAAAAAAAAAACACAAATGAGACTAATAAAATAGGAGACAGGGAATAATATTTATCAATGGACACATTCAATTTTCTGAATCCTTTTTGCAAATAAACATACACACAACTTATAAAAATCACACATTCTGAAAAAAAAAAAAAAAACTTATAACCATCACAAACTTTACCGATAGGACTTCCCCAATTTTCCTTTATTAGCAAAAACAATTCCAATATATGAAAATTGAAAATCGCCGAAATGAATCTCCCATTTCTCAGTTACAGCCGTCAAATTGACCGCAAAAGGCCCCGCAGTTTATTGCAAGTAGAAAAAAATAGTCCTGATTTCAGCCCGCGAAATAACAACATCTGAACTATACTCAGGTTTGAATTCCCCTGCAATCCACCAATTAGTTTTTACGCTTTCTCGCTCATGTGTTAACAGCTGATTTTGGGTTTTCTTGACTACTGTCTGAACTTCTTTTCATTTACTTTTTGTTGGCTCCTCTAAGATTCGTATATTTCCGTATTACAGTACTGTTGAATCTTTAATTGGTTATGGTATAACCATTGATTGTTCTTTTTGGTTGGTTTGTCCAGTAAGTGATATATGATAGATAACCTAATGTGCACGTGAATTATTTCCTCGTGCTCTGTTTAGCTTCTGGGATGATTTGGTTGTTTCGCATGTAATGTTGTGACATGAATTCTGTTTTTATGGAGTCCATTGGGTTTTGTGAGAAGAGTTTTAATCATCTCTTTCTTTATATTTGATCATATGGAACGAAAGCTCGTTAGAGGGCCATCTTTATCCGTTCGAGGAATTATTTTCAGGATTCTGAGTTAAAAAATCCTATGTTCTCTTTTGAACCAAAATTTGGCTTTTTTTCAATTCAAGTGCGAGCATAAAAGGAGTTCAATTCATTATGATCAGTTTAACTCGCTGAAAGTCCTTGTATTGAAGAGTGGAGATAAGAATGGAATGTCATTTGGATATTTAATCGGGAATTTCTTGAAAACAATAAAAAACATGAAGTTTACGTTAATGTTTTATGATTAGAGTTTTTTCTTTCTTTTTTTGTTCTTAGCTCTCATTTGTTTGAAAAGAGTTTTGAGATGGATCTCGGGTTAAATTTCTTTTTCCTAGGGACTTTTATTCATAAAGACTGTATATTGATCATTAAAATCTAATTCAATTAGGCAGTAAAAGTAAATTCTTTATGAGAGGTAGAAGGCTAGTTTTCCTTCTGTCTAGAGAATCATCCTTGTATTAGTTGTTTAAATTTGTACTTAGAATAGCTATGGAATAATATAATTTCTTTTGTAATGAAGTGAGTTCATTACATGATCTTTTTCCCCTTTTTGAGTAGAGGGCAAGTGATCTTTTTCTGTGTTCCTAAGTGTCAAGTTGGACGCTATGCAACCTGCCTAGCAATGACGGTACTGGGAATTGGGCTTCCCAAAATCAGCCAGGTACCAGTTAAATGGTCAACAAACTCTTGGTTCAATTTTACAACTACGATTTGAACGTTGTTGGGATGTTTTAAAGGCTACTATGTGAACTAAAATAACATTTTATATTAGTTGCATTATTTGATAAGGGTCAAGAAGGCAAATAACCAAGAAACTTGAGGTTTTTTTTATATATATTTCCCTAGAAGTGTTACCTAGAATAGCATTTCATTAAGCCAGTTTGATGAAACATTGCAGACAGAAGAAATGACAATCAATTCTTATAATATTGATTCTATTAGTTCCTTGAGAAATAAAGAGATTAATCTGAATGTACGGTTAAATCTTTTTTTGTTGTCCTAATGTGTAATCATTATATAAGAACCCATAGAAAGACTACGAAAATTAACTTACCTGTCTGATGATAAATCTATTTGATTTAGCGAACTCAATCGCTAGATATGAACTTGAGAAAGCTTAGTATCACTAGAGTTATTGCTCAAGCATCTTTTTTATTTCCTTGTGGAATGAGCTTGCTTGGTTTGATTGTGTTGCTGCATTCCTTTTAATTGTCTTGACGATGCTGAGGTTTTGCATTTTCAACTGAATGTCCAGACCCAAGCAATTCCTGGCATGTATTGCACTCAGTGTCTGTGAGCTGTGTCAGCTAATACTATTTTATTTGTTCCCTTCATACCATTTGAATATGAAAAGGCAAGAAAAATGGACAAATATTTGCTAAAATATAAAATCGGTGTTGTTATGTGGTCATTCCAGAAAAATACCATGATTTCTGCTTCTGCGACTCTTCTTCACCCAGCTGAGGTTAATTCTTCTAACACAAAAATTGGAGGTTTGTCTGAAGGCGAGGAAAGGGAAAAGACTAAATGTCTCTCAGGTTTTATATTCATGTGTAATCAGATTACAAAGTTTGACTGTTACCGGTACCGTGTCTTTGGGCTTCCCTATGGAAAAAAGGAAATGGTGGAGGAGATAAAGCCTGGCTCAAAGCTATTTTTGTTTGATTTCGAGTTAAAGCGCCTGTATGGTGTATATGAAGCAACTTCTGCTGGAAATCTTAACTTGGAACCTAATGCATTTGGGGGGAAATATCCTGCTCAGGTACAGCTTCAATAGTTAATACTCAATCAAAGTAATATGATATTAGCCCCTTGCCTTTCTTATTTCATGTTTCATGCATCAGTGCCATGATTTCTTGAACTCATAGTAGAAAGTTGCAAAACCTTATTCTTTGTTAATGGGCTGCCATCTGCTCTTGTCGTTTGTTATAAAGTGCAGTAATTAAAATCTACTCTGAAGCTGTAAGATATGGCTGATGGCTAGACACAGAGCATATTTTTTTTTCCTTGGTGATATGATGCCGACTGTAGTTTTTTAAATGTAATACTGTGTAGACTTGGAAGCCATATCTCCTTTGAGATATGATCAAATAATAATTGAATTCATACAATTAAATTTTATTAGTTTGAGCTCTCATTTTGGTTAACAGTTAAGCATATTTGAGAAAAACAAGTTCAGATTACGCTCTTTTTCTTTTCTTCTCTTAAGTGGTTTCCTAGCATGCACATTGCAGAACTTGCTGTATCCTCCAATAAAATAGCTCGCGGGAGCTTCTTTACGAATATAGAAGCAAAAAATTGTTGAATAATTGATTTCTTCAACCAGTGATAATCCTTGTATGATTAAATTCTTTTTGTTAAACTATGTTTTTGATTTCTCTACACATTTCTTTCATTAATGACATGGAGTTTTTTCCTAATCACATGACCTGCTGTCATTCCACTTTCAGGTAAAATTCAGGATCTTCAAAGAATCTCTTCCGATTATTGAGAGTTCCCTCAGGTATGTTATAAAGGAGAATTATACAGGCACCAAATTCAAGCAAGAACTCAATGAAAAGCAAGTAAGTTCATATCCGCAGGATCTCAATTTGATTGGGGCTTGAAATTATTGTTATCCTCAAATTTCTTATAGTGTATGCTAAAGAAGCAACTTGTCATTTCAGGTTACAAAATTGGTATCATCTTTCCGTCCTTTGCTTGCATCCAAAGCTCGGGCAAATATATCTTTGCCAGGGGCAATGCCTCCCTCTGTAATGGAAAATCAGCTTAAGGATATAGGGAGACTGCCTGTGATGGATGTTCCTTATTCAGCTGAGAATCGGTATAGCCACATTCAACCGACAGAGAATCCTCAATCTGCTCTAAATGTCAATTATCAGGTGCATGGGCTCTATAGAAGAGAAGCGAGCAGTTATTATGGTTCCCATCTGCAACCATTGCTTGCTGAAGATGTTTCCCTGAGGTTGCAGCATCCTTCCTATTCAAGGTACTTTCTCTCCCAAAATGACTCGAGTAAACTTGTGGTGCTCCAGAGAGTGGCGTAATAAGTATGTATCTTGGTTGTGCATTGATCAATCAGCTATGATTAAATTTTTTGTCTCTTCTATTTCTTTTAATATGTTTTTTTCCAACTAATGCTTTTACCTAAGTATCTCGAAAACACATCGTATCTGAGAGCATTGAAATCTAGAATTGACTGTGCACATCACATCTAATATCCTGGAGAAAGTTCTTGACATATGTGATCTTTGAACTTCAGTTGAGTGAAGTTGCACCACAGTAATCATAGTTTTCCTGACAGCATAGACTATTCTAACATTATTTATCTGTCTTTTGTATTAAAATTCCCACATTATTAGCTAACTTAGGCATTCATTTTCCCTTTTCATCTTCTTGTTTCTGTTAAGCTGCTATTTCTCTTTTTTTTGTGTACTAGATCAGTTATATATCATAGTAACGGTACTTTTTTTTCTCATGGATGCAAATTCAGAACTCTTTATTCTCTTACTGCTGTTATTCTTAATGTTGCTTATCCACATCGCCAATTGAGTTCTAGAGATGTTATGATAGAGTTTAGAAAGATCGAAGAAGAAAATAAATAGTTACAAAATAAATAAGTCAAAATAGATATTTCAACAGAAGTCTGTCCTCATGACTTCAATCTTCATAGCAGAATTGACATAATAATTCATATACATGACTGACTTATTTAAACTCGTAAAACTAGTGGATAAACATAAATAAATGCTAAACTATAATATAATTTGTGACATAAGTAACTTCTATTCAATAAAAGATGTCTATCTAATAATATCTCCAATCCTTATGAATTTTTATTTAATCTGAATAAAAGACAAAATTGATAATCTTAATCAATGCATGCCTATCATGTTATAGTATGACCATTATGTGACTATGTATAGTGGTTATCTCTATTCTTTAGATTGAATTACTTTTTCTTTTCTGGTTTGGTCACCGAACTCACTACTAGGTATAATCAAATGCTCCCAGCTGCGCCATAACTAAAATTTGTTACAGAATTTGGGCAGCTCCAAAAGCTTCACATGGTCGTATTACATTGGATTGGGTTAGGGGTAGTGATTTCATGTTACTTTGATCATGTTAAACTTTTGGAGCTGCGTATAATGACACGAGCTTCCCAATTCCGAGAAATCAGTAGGAAGTTAAATTAGTACCTGCTGCTCAAGTAACAGGTCATTAATCTGCATTGTGTGATTATATACGAGGCATTAATTTTTATATTGCTTGCTGGCTAGTGTTCCATTATAGATTGAAATTACAATTTTGAACTCTCTATTATAAGTGTTCTTTGTTTATTTGTTTCTTATAAAAAGAAAGCACAAATCTTTTTTTGTTTGAGACTTTGGAGAATTTAATAGGTTTATGTACAAAGTCCACCTTTAGGCCATTAACATTTAAACATGGAAAGAAAATCATGTGACTCTTACATCTACATTTTTTTTCTAGGCAATAATCTTTTTAAAACAGAACCTCATCTTCACTACATGGTTAAATAAAAGATAGCCTCCCTTCTTAACAATGCATAAAGATATACAAATACAGATCCTATATGAGGCTTTATGTAGTTTTATATACTTTTTCTGAAAAACTGCCTTCCCAGGTACACAACTATGGAACGGATAGCCACTCATGATGAGTTCACTGTCTTTGGGAGGCAATGTCCTCAGTTGCCCGTACAAAGTGAATCACTTTATCAAAATAGTGTGGCTGCATACAGCTCTAACTCGACAACTGGGTATCAGTGCATTCCGTCAGCTTTTCCGACACACCCCTATGCATCTTATCATCAGTTCGCTGACCACAGTTCCAACCCTGCAGCGCCAGCAGTTGGTACATCTGGTTCACATCAACAAGTCCCTGCTGCTTATTTTCCCTTACAGAATGAAGCATTGCATCAAGATAACGCGGCTGCATTCAACTCTAACTCAACAGCTACGGATCAGTATGCTCCGTCAGTTATGCAGACACGACCCTATGCATTTTACCCTCAATATTCTGACCCCAGCTCCAACCCTGCAGTTCCACCGCAAGATACCACATCTGATTCACATCAACAAGTCCCTGCTGCTTATCTGCCATCACAGACAGAAGCACCGCGTCAAGATAGTGCAACACAGCATTCTAATCTGATGGCTCTGGCTCAGTATGCGTCATCTGTCTTGCAGACACATGTCCCAGTTCATTATCAAGGTAGTGTGGATGCATTTGGCTCAAACCCTGGTGCTCCGACCCAGTATACTACATCCAGTCTCCAGCCAGAAGTCCAGGCTACTCATCTGCCCCAACAGAGAGAAATATTGTATCAACACAACGTGGCTCAATATTACTCCAATCCAACAATTCCAGCTCAATATGCTTCAATTTCACAACCACAAGTCTCTGCCACTAGTTTGCCGGTACAAAGTGATCAAGTGAATGTGGCTGCTTACAACTCCAAGCTGATGATTGCGGACCAGTATCCTCAATCAGGTAGACAGCCGGAGGTGCTAGGTCATGCGGTAGCTGATGGGAGTGCTCCCATCTCGACCTATTTTCCGTACTCTGCAGCGGATCACCCTAGTTGTTGATCTTGGTCGGGTGTGAAGTTCATCTGGTCATTATTGAGAGATTTTTGTTCAAGAACATGTACTTGATGAACAAAAGAACTCAAAACACTGACCTAGAGGTTAATTCCGTATAAAGCACCACATTTTGACAGTAGCAATTTCAACATGACCTTTGAAATCCCTTCAATTGATCCTTATTTTGCATGGTCGGAGGGAACTATGTTTGATGTGGTCGACCACGAGATGTCGTCCGACATGGTGAAACGGTTCTGTTTTTATTTATCAAATTAGTGATCCCAAAGCGGGCAAAGTTTTATAGCTGTTGGCTGGACTGAAAATTAGGCTAAAGGATTCGACTGTTGAAGGATATCCATGAATCCCCGGAGTGTAGTATTTAGCCTTAATTAACCTTATTGATAAACAAGTAATAATTTCTCTTGTCAACCACGCGCCTCTTTTTCCTTCGTCATAATATGACCCCATGACGAATTTTACGATGTGATTTTACCCTTTGAGCGTGGATGAAATCCTCTAATATAGAATTGGATCATTGGTGGAGTGGCGCTTTAGGCATGCATATGAGTTTTGTAATAATAAAGATTTGTGAAAGACGGTGGATAAATCAAATATGATAATTTGAGTCCGGCCTGGTTGAGCTCAGACATTGAAATAGGCCATTTCCCATTTGAAAATTAAGGCACTCAATTGAGATTTTTATATTGAAAATAATTTTGCTCTTTGTATACAATGTGGAAAATAGGGAAATATATCCCAATCTTTTACATATTAGGGGATTTTATCCCACTCTTTTGTTGTTAGGGAATTATATCCTACACTTTTATTCTGTTAGGGAATTATGTTGCTGACTAAGCTGTTAAGTGCCACGTGGCATTGATGTGGCGCTGACTCACCGCCACATATTTGCCACGTGGCATTTTTAAATTATTTTTTAATATTAATTTAATTTTTTAAAAATTTTTAATTTCATAATTAATAAATATTTTTTAAATATTTCGTTTTTTATAATATTTTAATAATAATAAGATATATAAAAATAATAATACTTTAAATAAATATAAAAATATTATTGAAAAAAAACATTAATTATCTAATTATAATATATTAAAAAACCTAATTCTCATTAAAAATTGAAAATTAATATCATTGAAAGTATTTACAAAACTAAAAAAAAAAATTAAAACAAGAGTTGGCCGTAGAAAAAAATATTGATGATAAAACTAAACAAAATTAGTTATAGGCATTGAATGATTATTTTACTTTATTTTTTAATATATTAATATAATATTTAATGTATTTTTATTTTTAAACGTTTATTTTTTTAATAATATTTTAATTTTTAAGAAAAATAATTATTGTTTACATACGCATTAATATATATATATATATATATATATATATATTAAAATATTATTAAAAACATTCAGCTAAAAGTTATTTAAAAAAATAAAATATATAAATAAAAAATACGTTAATTATAAAATA